>CAEMYA010000488.1:308281-344442 GCA_903131615.1 Diplodus sargus
TTACATCCCTCCGACTTTAATGTCCATCCCTTCATGCCACGGTCCCTCCTCTGCTGCTCCGTCTGTCTGCTATGTGGTTGTCTATTTTGGCAGCAATGTGTGTTTACTGGTCAGTGCTGTAGACTTTGAACTTCAGGTCTTTATCAGTTATAAGACAAAGACAAACAGACTGTAAAAGTATAAAACAGCATAATGTTCTCATACTAAATCCGCCTGCTCTTGCTGTTGTTTTATGTTTTAATGATATATTATTTATATCAATAATAGTATCCCTAAATTACTGAGGGTGTCCTCCTGCAGCCAAACTCAACCTTAATGATGCTACCAGCCCATAATTGAATATGAATTTCAACTTAATGTCTCCTATTAATACAAACAAGAAATGTTGTTGGTCTTGTTAAATTGTCCTCATAGTCAACTGAAAGAAATCTAGTGAAAGCAGGAAATTACAAATCATTTTAACATAAAGTTTAATAATCTGGTTACCATAAAATCTGTATTTACATAGGAGACCTCAGCCAACACCCGAGGATATTTTTGAACCTAGGTTGGTTTATTAGGGATTTATGACACTACAGGCTGAAGAGCTGTTTGTTATGGTTGAGACATGGACAGGGCTGTGAGAGGGCAGGTAGTGAGAAAACACACAGTTATAAAGATTATGTAAGTGATAGGCTATGCGTCCACTGTGCGAGGTTGGCAGTTGGGGCCTTGTTCTTCTTTTTAGGAGCTTTATTTTCCTATATGTAATAAAAAATATCATATTTATAAATATATTATCATTTTCAGTGCAAGGAAACCTTCAGAGTTTGCTGTACAAACATGCTTACAAAGAAAATATAGATCAACATTTTCAAAGTTGAGTTTTGTTTCAAGTTAAGCTAACTGGCTGCTGGTTGTAACCTTGTATTCACCTCACAGACATAAAAGAGGTATTGATCTTCCTAGCTAACTTTACTCAAGAAAGCGTACAATGTCCACTCCCCTTTTAAGATTTCCTCCATAATGAGATTTTATCACTGACAAAAGGAAAATGTGCCAAAAGTGCTTTTGGACCTGGAAAAACCTGTACGTATTTCATCTTGTCTTGTGGCTACAGTTTTTGCTTCAGGCAGGAAGTTTTGGATCATATTTACTTTGACCAACACAACTTTCTTAGATTTTTTTTTCCCATAACAACAAATAAAAAACAGTGACAACAATGATGGTTTGTGCTTATTTTTCTTTGTTTTTTGTGTGTCTCTGTAGGGCCATGGAAGACTTAGAGCCTGGCCTGACGACAGGAAGTGACACGGTGTACTTCTGTGTGATTGACAGTCAGGGCAACGCCTGCTCGTTTGTCAACAGCACCTATATGGGGTTTGGAAGCGGGCTGGTCCCTAAGGATTGTGGGTTCTCGCTACAGGTATGAGGGGTCAGGGAGAGGGTGTGAGTGTGTGTTTGAGTGCGTGTGAGGCAGCTATGGTGTGTTAAACAGACTGTCATCTATAGCCCAGACTCCTAAAAAGTTGGGATGCTGTATTTAATGTCAACAGTTTAGAAATATAATTCAGTCATGTGTTTCACAAACTGGTGAACCTCGCCCCATCAGTGTTAGAGAATAACTGAGCCTTGCTAGGATGCCCATTTCATAACCTATTAAGATACTATCACCTGTTACCAATGATCCCGTTTACCTGTGGAATGTTTTTGGAGTATTACACAACTTTCCCAGTCTTCTGTTGCTCCTGCCTCTATTCCTTAAAACGTGTTTCTGGCATCAAATTCAGAATTATCATATATTAACAATAATCAGTGATGAAGTAAAACATTATTGATTGGCTTTGTGCTGTTTTTATTTTGTATGTATGTGTTTTGTACGTATGAGTATGTGTAAAAAAGGAATCGCCTATATCACAATCAGTTTAATTCATGTTTTACGCAGCATAATAACTTTTTAAAATTCAGGCTTCTTATCGCCACACAGTAGATACAACTTCATTGGAGCTGACGAATAAGAGTTAAAGTCCAGTGTGATGCTCAATGAGCAGTGTGTGTGGGAATATCTGATGGCAAATTGAGTAGATGAAGAGGTTGCACATTTTCCTAGTTTATGCTCCTGTTTTGCCTCTTAATGTTACATAAGAGCAGGAATGTATAATGTGCTTGTGCTCTGTGTGTGTCTATGTAAATGTGTGTCTGGTGCTACCATGGAAATATTTATTTAAATTATGGACCAGACATTAAAGATGACAGTATATGACATCACGAAATGAACTTCATTTACATAGAGCTACATTAAATTAACAGATTGTTTTCCGGACAAATGCTAAAACAGAGAAACAAAGAAGTAAATGAGAAGATCTGTAAGGTGGATTTCTGGTGTGTATCATTATGTTAAATCCAACAGAACCGTGGTGCCAGCTTTACTCTGCGTCGTAACCATGTGAACTGTGTTGCTGGGGGGAAGCGGCCATATCACACCATAATACCTGCGCTTCTCACTGAGTCTGCAACCAAATCACTAAAACCTCGACTCCTCGCTGCACTGGGGGTGATGGGGGCCTTCATGCAACCACAAGGACACGTCCAGGTACGCTGTAATCAAGAAAAGACTGAGGTGGAGATTGAAGTGTCCCTAACAGTATTTCAAGCAATTTGCTTAGTTTGAAGTCTGACCATATTATGTCTTGTAAAAATTCTAATTTTTGGTTTTATTCTTGGCCAAAATAGCCGGAGTGTAACGTCTCCATCTTTTGTTTAGGTTTTGTTGAACATGTTGGAGTTTGGGATGAATCCTCAACAAGCTCTGGACGCACCAAGAGTTTATGTAGCATATGACAACAAAAGTATGCCCCCTCCAAAACACACACACACACACACACACACACACACACACACATACAAAGGTTCTGTACAGTCACAAAAAGAAAGCAGTGTGTTAGTATAAACGTTATGCATATTCCCTTACATTAGATTTATGTAATTAGACTGTAATGAGATACCAACATTCATGTGCTTTTAGCGATAGAAGATGAAGCTGTGTACTTCATCATATGGAAGGATAGTTGTTGGATGAACTCTGCTCTTGCTACAGTTAGATGACATTGGAAACCATATCTTAATTTATGCAGGAGATTCATGGGAGCTTTGTGAAAGATAGTGTATTTTGCCCTACGTATGTAAACCTTTTTTCAAAAGATCCAAATCACATTCTGATCAAAGCTTCTGTGTGTCAAGCTGATCAGTGGTCGGTTAACCTGGAGGAGGGGGTCGACCGGCAGGTAGCCGAAGAGCTGAGAAGACGGGGCCACAAAGTCAACTGGCCAATCACAGGTGTGTTTCTTTACTTATACACTAAGCAGTATAGCTACATGGGATTTTTTTACATGATAAGCTTGCATTACCTCCAGAAAGCGTACACTTTTCTCTTTCATTCATTAATAGAATATAAATGGAAATCTGAGAAAAACCTGCTAACAACATTTTCAAAAGCTTGTAATTAACGTTCATTTTCATTCTTGATTTATCCAGCAATTATTTTCATGGTTAATCTATTAGTCATTTTGTCCGTTGAATGTCTTGTAAATGCAAGTCTTGATTTTGCTTTAAAAATTACCAAAACTATTACCCGATTACCAAAGTAGTTGTTTCATTAATGGCATATTCTTTGATTAAAAAGTACTACATGTAACCTTCCCTAAAGTTAATGTTTTACATAAATCGTTATATTGATGTATAGTTACAGTCATAAACACGTGATAACATGGGTGAAACAATTGGTTTTCTTAAATCAGTGGTATTAGACCGTTGTTCCCATAATTGCTGTAACTTCCTGTTGCAAACAGGATGTTATCATTAGTTCCTCTTCCCTCCCCTGGAAATCGTTATTGGTGGCTTTAGCTTGCTCTTTGGCTTTTTTTAAGAGGGTGAACATGTTTTGTGTTCAGCTTCTATTAAACTTTCACTCCCATACGCCTCCTGCTATTAACTTATTACCTCTGTTCATTCCGGAGGACCAGCACAGCCCTGATTGTCAGTTTTTTTGCATGGTGCTCAGTGGCACCACATATACACAATGCATGATGCAGTGAAAGAGTCTTATACGTGCCAGTTCTCAAGAAAAATGTGGTCTTTTCTTAAAAGAAATGCCTCAATGAAATGTAGATTTTCCTGGGAAACATGTAGCCCCTTTAATGAAATAAGCTGTAGAATGCTGACCGACTGAAATTGAGTCTTACTGATGTATTTTGATAATATTACTTCAAGATTTCAGTTGTCGAAAAATACAAAATGAAATTAACCCGCTCTTCCTGTCTTAATCTATTCATGTTTTACCACCTCTTATTTTTAAACTCGCTCACAGGTGTCGCCTTAGATTAAATTATTCAGATTCATGGTTCTAACATCATTCATTCTTTAACAAACAAATCATATTTAAGGAACCAAATATCTAACTATTCAGGCCTCAACTGGACTTCCTGTTACTACAAAAGCCGGAGTCCAAGTCTTTAACTCACGATCTCAGTGGCGCATTGGATAATCAAGTTTACAGTGCATAAGACGGGACCAGTTTAATTGACACAGTGTTTTGTATTGATTTTTTTTTTCATTTATCTTTTCATTCAAACACACAGGCCACAAAAGGTCTCAGTTTGGGCGGGGACAGATTATCGCTGTGGGGGATTGGTGGAGCTCATCCGTCAGTCAAGCTGATCACCCATCGGTGCTGTGGGCAGGATCAGACCCCAGAGGGGATGGATGTGCACATGGATACTAGAAATACAGTACATGAACACTCTTCTCCTTCCTGTTGATGGACTATGAATATTTGGCTGTGGCATAATTCATAGTAAACATTCATTTTACACATTAACTTGACAACAATGCGGTTTATCACATTCCATCATAGCAACACATTACACTTTCATAAAGATGTTCCTGTTGTATGTTTTTAATTCAGCACATTTTATTTGTAATCTTTGACACAGCAGCAGAAATGTGCATGGGTTTATGAAGTCTAAATGAAAAAATCAATCTTACAGTTTGAACTGAAGCTGTACCATATTGCATAGTTTGTGATGGAATCATGGGTGCCACTCTCATCATGTCCCTTTATATCCTCTTGATTTCAAGCTATGTTTGTAAGTTAGTGCGATATGTTTTTGGTCTTGTTGCTGAATGAAATAGGAAAACATATCTTTGTGTAACACTGTATTACATACCAAAGATGCCTTTCCTCAACTCAGTCTTTTGGTTGAGATAATTATCTGCTACAATCCCTGTAATTAGTTGCTGCTAATCTTGTGTTCATATGTACAACCCCCATATAAACTGATTTAACAGTCTGTGTTTCAAATGATCTTTGAAATATGCTGTTCTACTCATGATTTTATACGCTAATATAAATGATTTTAAATTAAATCTATTTTCAAATGCTTAATTCTCAAGGTTTCTCTGTTCATGAGTTCATAATGGATTCAGATTTTTCTGAACCTGACAAGGGGCTGTTTTGAGGTCAAAAATATGATTGTCATTACACACAGTGTTTTACGGGAGCGTCTAAAACTGCCGGAGACACTGGCATTCCTATTGGAACAACTGTACTCCCTTATTTAGAATATTCCTATTGCATGAGATTCACCTGTATGCAGGTAAGTAAGTAGCCAATTTCTTAAATCAGCAAACTTGTGTAGCTGCTGGTGCATCTACAACATATCATCCACACAGAGTTTGTAGTTAAGAGCTGTCAAAAAATTTATTATAATAGGCAATATACACATTTTCTTTAATGCACCAGTATTGGATTGGTACTCTATTTGCTGATACTTGAAGGTATCAAACTGGTATCGGCATGGTAAGTGAACTATAATTATTTTATCTGATTCTGCACAAGGACCAGACAAGCTGCCATAGTTTTTTTTTTTTTCTTTTGCTGTTTCAGCTTCTTTGAGAAAGTGACAGCTGGAGAGAGACAAGGAACCTTGAGAAAGAGGGAAGTGTCATTATGTAGCTGAATCTGTTTTTGGTGCCAGACTGTGGTGACAGCTGTTTTGAAGTCTAAGGGAAAACACACTTCAGAGAGTAGGTGAACAACACTTTTTATCTACATGTCGTTGGTCCCTCAAATTTGTTTGGGAAAGGCTCCCAAATATTTGGTCGGACCTGCCCTGTTTGGTCATCATATTATCAGCCCTGTCTGTGTTTCAATAGGAATATAAACAGTTAATCTACTCTCTGAAGTGTCTTCTTTAATTTTCTGGTGGCATTTCTTCACCAGAAGTCATATGACGCTGATATGTTGGGTTTTAGTGTTTTTCTTGGTGCACCTCCCATACAGTTTAATACTGCTGACACCACATTCTGGCACACAAGCAAGATTCAGTGATGTAATGACCCCTCCCTCTTCCCTAGGTTCCTTGGAGAGAGACAGGAAAAGCAGGGGAGAAAGAAGGGGGATGATATAGAGGCAAGGGGTCCCGGCTGGAATGGAATGTGCTCTGCTACCAGCTCTACCAGATGAGCCACCTGGACACCCTTTCACTCATCTGTGGACTTCTGTTTTAATCCAAACTGTAAATACTGTGGGATTCATTTGTTTCTCTGATCACTAGCGTTAGTGTACTTACAAAGACTTAAAAATAATGTCTTTTTTTTTTTTAAAAGTGTGGTTTTACTTGTTATATTGATCATTTTTGATTATTTATGTGAAGAGCAGATGTTGTTCAGCCATATTGGTGTTTCTAACCATATTGGTCCAGTAACAATATGTCTCATAAAAATGACTAGTATGTGTGGATATTTAGGATCCCCAAATGATGATTCCTAATGACCATTCTTTGCACTTCTCTTGTAGAACATGTTAACAACTAGAGATTTTATGTCTGCAGAAGGTGAATCTTCATTGAATTTGAAGGAAAATTTTGACACATTTTTTTTTTCTCTAGTACCACCTTTTAAATGTCGAGTAGCACAACCAAAGTGTCAGCCATGCAAAAAAGATACCACCCCATTCAACTCTGCAAATGCGTTTGATTTTGATGACAACATGGCCTTTTTCACTTGCACAACTCCAAGGACATATGATCTTGATGCGGGACATGAAAAAAAGAGCATCTATTGTACAGCATGTTTTCAAGCTGGATGAGCTTTATCTTTTAGGGAATTTTTAGCCGTTGGGAAACACCCTGCTCTCCCTCAAAGTGGCAAAGAGACAAATTAAATACAGACACAGACGGCATGGATTGAATTACTGTCCAGTGGCTTTGGTTGTGTGAGAAGGATGTTGAAATTGACAAACAGCTTGTAAACCACTTGCAGGAAGCTCAAACACGATTCTACCGCAGCACAAATCTCTCCATGTTGGACTTTGTTTCATTGATCTCCTTACAGCTCCAAACTCAACCTGGTACCAACCGTGCACTCTTATAAAGAGCCATGTGTTTCTGTCACCCAAACACACACTCTGTTTTACATAATCTGCCTCAATTAACCTGGTTGAAGCAGCTTGTTAGTGGCTGGTTCCAGCTTACAGCACACTTTATCTGGATGTGCTGCATTCCAGCTGGATTATAAAGCAGCTCACAGCATGCTGGGCCCCTGAAACACACATATGTATACATACAGAGTGCTTCTGACATAGCACTATTAGGAGTCATGTTGTGCCCTATTGCCCCACACAGACCTGCTGTATCATCCTGACCTAGAAAGAGGCAGCTTTGCCTATGGGCACTTAGTGGATCAGTTATACAAGGACCAATCAGATTCAAAATGTTTAAAAGATGTTCCCGACTTCACCAGTGTTGCAGTGTTGAGAAAATCTCTACTTTTGACTTTTTTATGTTTTCATATATGTGCATTAAAATAGTATGCAGGGAATTGAAAACATTCTTAAATCTTATTGAAGCCTATGTCCTTAAATCCAAATCTAGATTACAACAAAGTATCTCTTTTATTTATATTATGTATTCCTCTTTTCTGCTGCTCTGTTTTTATACTCAAACTCAAGTGTTGTGTCCATACAAAACATATATACTATACTAATGTATTGTTATAGATTTGACAACTTAAAATGGTTCCTCCTTGACTGCGTAATTTATAACTTATATTACAGTAATGCCACACTGCCTCTTTTGACTGAGGTGCCATTTTTCTTTCTTTCGGATATAATTGTATTGATTGTCAATAGTAATAATTAATGTACAGGGAAAGATTCTTTTTTTCCTGCATGCCACTCATCAAAATCACAACATACGACATATTCTATGAATACAACCATTCAGAGAAAATATATCTATGATTTAGTATAATGTACCTTTTCACAGGGAAAATAAGACAAGGAATAATGAATATAATAAATAGATAAGCCACAATGACAGTAGAGAAATTTTACCTCTGATATTTCCGTACATTTTGTTGCTAAGACTTTCATTAATGTAGCATTTAGATATCAGATAAGAACTTAATAATAACAATAATAGACAGACGTTGAAGAGTTTTAAATAAGCAATAATATGACAGTGTAAAGTAAAAGTTCCAATTTTCACTTCTGTTAAAAGTGCAAAACTATAAAGTAGCATCAAATATGCTCAGGTACCACAAGTAAAAGTAGTCATTATGCAGACTGGCACTGTCAGAATAATAATAATAATAATAATAATAATAATAATAATAATAATAATAATAATAATAACTTCTGACGCTTTTAAAAGGAAATTATGAAAATGAATACTTCCTCTACCCCTGTGGTTGCTGCACACTAAAACATCTTAACAGGTACATAGGATGAAACAGAGTTGTGTGAGTTAGTTGACAAATCTGCTGGTTGCCCTTTTTTTCATCTAGTAATTGTACTGATGAAGTGATTTAATACTATGAGTGTAGCAGAGGTTACTGTAGTATTTAAACAGTCAGTTTGTGTGGACAAAATAAGCAAATTAAAGATGCCACCTGGGGCTCTGAAAATCTGGGACTCACAATTTGACTTTCAACATCTTTCAACATGTTGACATCAACATCTTACAGGAAAGGAAATATCGATAATTGATAACAGCCCCGGTTCAGACCTAGTTTTTACACAACTCAGTCATCCAGAGGGAAATTAATTTTTTAGTGTTCTGTGTGAGGCCCTGCTGACTAAGAGGCTGTGAGAAACACACACACTCACACTCACACACACACACACACACACACACACACACACACACACACACACACACACACACACACACACACACACACACACACACACACACACACACACACACAC
Organism: Diplodus sargus; assembly: GCA_903131615.1. Lineage (NCBI taxonomy): Eukaryota > Metazoa > Chordata > Actinopteri > Spariformes > Sparidae > Diplodus > Diplodus sargus. The sequence goes on from CAEMYA010000488.1 coordinate 317,529, forward strand.
ACACACTTGTGGGATTTTACATATTTCGGTTAGCCCCCTTCCTGCGAGTGTGTTTCCTTGTGCCTGTTGTGTCATTGCAGAACTCCCTCTGTAAGGAAGGAGAATCTGTTTAACACTTACACACTAACACACACACACACACACACACACACACACACACACACACAGAGCAGGCTCTCGTCACTTGTTTTTGTTTCCTGTCTCCCCAGCTGCTCTGACCCTTCCCTCCCCTCTTTCTTGGCTCTCCCTAGTCCGTTTCAGTTCTCTCTTCTACTCTCTTCCCTGCGGTCGTGAGCGTGTTTCTGGGTGAGCGATGTGCTGTTCGGTGGGTTTTGCCCGGTCTCTGGGTCTGGCCCTGCTGCCTCTGTCCCTCTGCTGTATCCTGGCCAATCTGATGCTGCTGTTTCCAATGGGGGAAATCACCTACATCCAGCAGGACCGCCTGGCCAGCTTCATCTGGTACTTTGGTGGACTTGGAGGAGGCGGACTGCTGGTGAGTAAAAAACTGAACTCATGTTTTGATTAGATATTGAAGCACTCTGGTTAGTCATGTGGTATGTTTCTGGGGTTATTCTGTGGGTTTTGGTGCTGTTACAATATTCTGATCCAAGATTTTTTCAGATTTGGCCAGGATAATCCAAATTCTGGAGGTGGTGGGACTTCAACTTTGCCTGGTGAATGTCAAACACTGGGTGTTGAAATTGAGTGTGACATATTTTCAAGAAAGGACAACCAAATACTGAAGTCCCATTATTTTATTTTGCAATCAATGTTTTGTCTTCATTTGGTACAAGTGTGTGATAGTGTGATTATCTTCTCTTCAGGTCTCAATTTTAACATCATGGGATAACTTTCCTTCCTTCCAACTAGTATTATATGTGTTCACCAACTTTGAAACAGAGTGGTAAATTGTCATGATGATGTTTTTAACTTGATGCACTTTACAGTTATTTCTGAATGGTTTCTATGCTCAACAATGAGAAAAATCGTATGCAACTGCAGCTTCTGTATGATAAATGATCAATAAGTAAGAGAAGTCGAGGTTACCTGAGGCGATTGAATTAATGTGGATCAAGGTTTAATCAAGGTCACTGGGAGCGGCGGAGTGGTGGAGCTCACCAAAATGTACCAAAACTAAAAGTATGGGATTCACTTTCTATCTGGAACCAAAGCGACTAATTGTATTAATCACTGTTTCTAACAAAATCAAAGAGATTCTTTGACTGTTTGAGACATGTGATGCTAAAACTCTCCACTGAGAGTAGCTTTTTAAAGACACATTCACTGAAAACCATTATCAACCCCCCCTTCCTTCATTCCCTCCTTCCCTATTGAGTGTTAACAGAGACGGACGCTGGTACATGCAGACACAGCGTGTGCCATTATGTTGACCTTTGTTAACCTTTTTCCCTCAGTTTTCAAACTCATTCATGCTTTCAGTCTCATCTTTTTCCATTTGATTTGTCAACCTCTGTACACAGAATAAGCATCTCCTATCAAACCCGAGTTCAGACCGGAAAGATGATTGAATGTCACTTGTTTCCCCTTCGACACCATTCGGGCTGAGTGTGTTTGCAGTTGCTCGTTGGGAACAATGGAGCGTTGTGTGAATTCATAGTTAATCCGTCTGCTCTACATGCCGCTGATCTGATGGGTTTATGCTCCCACTGAGCAGAAAGGAGCTGTTCTTTTAGTTTGGTTTTAAGGAGGAACAGAGGAGAGATTGTATTTTACCCACACAAGATCAACCTTGTTGACCAGCGGAGCACTTGTGTTGGGTACATAAAACTTCACTTTCTGAAAATATTTATATAATTTCACGGTTTGTTTAGAGTCCGTGCAGGAAAGAGGAATAAACTGATTAGACTATTTTAACATAATTGTAACTGAAATAGATACCATAATCTGCACACTTTGGTGCTGTAGTGTGTCATTGTTAGACAGTTGCATTTATAGAGCTGATGATTCAGCAGCGGGAGGCCAAGCATTCCCCAGACCACGACAGGATGTTGGAACAATGACCAGAGAAATTATTAAGTCCATTTGTGTTTTATAATGTTCCTTTCATGCCCTAAATGGCACTTCCTGCAGATGTTTCACAATAAAAGTGCGGTGATTATGCACAATGTGAACTAAGGAGGAAGTGTCAAGTTTGGGTTAACATCAAACAGCAATGTAATGGTCTAGACTTCACTTCAGATGAGAGAAATAAAGCCTTGCTAATTTTTTAGGAGGAGGATGGGAGAGCGATTCTTTCCTCAAGCACATGGAGCTACCTGTGTAGAGATTATCACACATGACTTTACGTCTGTGTTTCCTTTGTCTGTCTTATTTTTTCCTCTTTGGGCTTTTCCTCTTTTCCTTTCTTTATGGCAGGCCACCAGAGAGTCAAAGAGCAAATTGAACCCCTCTGAGAGAAATCTAACTTTAGCTCCCTCCTTTCCTCTCGCCCTTGCTCTTCCTCCCTCCTATTTCCCCCTTTCCTTTCGCGCTGTGCATTTTCCCTCTGTGTTGTCAGTCCTCCTCTCACTTCCCCAGCTAAAGGATCCATCCAGGATGTGTATGTAACGATGCCTATGATCTGTGTGTGTGTGTGTGTGTGTGTGTGTGTGTGTGTGTGTGTGTGTAAAACCTTGGGAACTTCCCTCCCTCTGCTAGGATGTGATTTAAAGTCCTTGACCGCTGGGAGAAAGACAACCACACAGGAAAGAGGAGGAGAGGAAAAAGGGGAGAAGAACTCTGAAACAAACAGATGTAGCATCATCATTATTTCTCTTGTTCTTCTGCAGTTATTTGCAGTAAAGCACTCCAAACAACTACGGTGCCACTAAGCCTTTGTAACCGTTTACAGTGCGGACTGTTTATGAGCTCTTGTGTTAACAGGGGTTAGTGCAAGAAGTTTACATCGAAAGTCATGTTTAATCTGCCCTATCAACGTGTAAATATTTCAACAATCAGAAGATTTTCATACAACTTTTTATGGTTGTTTAGTGTCCCAAGAGAGTGAATCCTAAAAGCCTTTAGTCATAAAACAGCAAATAAAAGATTACACTTATGCAACGACCCTTTTAAGCCTCATTTCCACGTTATTGTTAACATATCATGCAAACAGTCCAAGGCAAAGTCCAAAACAACTCCCTGTGTACTCTACAGTGCAGTATATTTACCTACTGTCATGTTATTGGACCTGCTACATTCTAAGTTAGCATGTGCTAACATTCACATTCAAAACAAAGCTAGCCCTAAGTGCATCTGATATTGGCAAAGTGCTAAGCCAAAAGCTGAACCTGGCTGAGCCTAAAATGACCTTAAATGGCCCCAAAACAGAGAATAAACTCTGTTTGATTTAGATGAACAACATGGCCTTTACGCTGGCATTTGACACACATTTTGTGCGCCACTAGTGGTAAATATCTGACAGCAGAGTTGTTTTTCTGTTTTTAGGGTATGTTAACACATGTGCAAATTCAAGCGAATGAGCAAAGTTCACAAAAGTTGGATGCCACGTGAAGCAAAGATAATTTAGAGCATGTGTGACTGTACACTAAAATCTGATCCTCTGAGTCTAGTGTATGAGGAGCATTACAGTGTCATGTAGCCAGTGTCAGTTGTTTAACTTTTTGGGTAATTAATCTTTTCACTAATAGTCAGATGATCAATGCTGCTTCTAACAAGGATGGTAATTGATTGGTGGTCCAAAGAAATCCCTATATGGATAGTGGGGGCTGTGTGAGTTAATTTAGCTTGAACTGACTTGACTTGTAGGACTTGTAGTAGTTGTACAGGTTCAGTTGGTATATGGAATGCTCCCCTCAAAGAGAAAAAAGGTTCAATAATCTAATTTGTTTCAGAAAAACATTATAAACGTAATTCTGGCATTTATATGAAGGGTCAAGTGAGAATTTTTTTCTTTCTGATGATCCATTTCCTTAGTCTGATCTGATCTATTTACAATCAAATTTTTATCTGACTTGAGAGTTGGTGGGAAAAAAAATGTAATCTTTTAAATTCCTTAAATTTTTTAAATGTTTTTTTCTTCCTGAAAAGAGGTAAAACAAAGGTTTTCTTTACATACGTATAACCAAGTGGAAAAAACAGACACACATCTACAACTGAACTATATTCTTTGCTGTGCTTCCAGATGCTGATTCCAGCTGTGGTCTTCATCACTCTGGGGAAATGCAACTGCTGCTGGAATGAAAGCTTAATGGTAAGAGACTCACCAAACAGTAAAGAATTCTCAAAATCTACAGAGGGTATGCTAAGCTAAAATGCTTAATTTTATGTTGATAACCCTCTGTAACTCTTCATGGTGTTTCTATTATCTGGTTTTCTTTTGAGAATAATATTATACATTTGTCAATAAGCCAGCTAACACTGAGTCCTTATGAGGTGGAATGCTAATGCTAATCCAGCTATGACAGTTTAACAAGGGTCCCATTGTTAGGTCACAGTCAATACAGTAAGCTTGGCTCACACCACTTCAGCCACATGTACAGCTGCAGTTTGTGTGTGTGTGTGTGTGTGTGTGTGTGTGTGTGTGTGTGTGTGTGTGTGTGTGTGTGTGTGTGCATAGCAGCTGCCTCAGTAACTTATCCATGAACTGAACAGTCACACACACATTCACTAAGGCATCCAAACACGTGCACATTCTCCTTTAGAATCACTTTGTGTCTGTGTTGCTCTCCAGATGTGCGGCTCAGTGCTGGCAGCTGTGGTCGGCCTGGTGGGGTCTGGTTACTGTTTCGTCATATCAGGGTTCGCCTTGGTGCAGGGTCCCCAGTGCTTCACCTCTTTTGGATGGTCGTACCCGTTTGCAGACCAGCGGGGCAGGTGAGGAGTTTCTTATCATCTGTGGCGGTAGAATGGGCAGCAAACAATGATCCAAATGTTCTTTTTTTTTTTTATTAATTAATTTATTATTTAGTCTAGAAAATGTCAGAAAATAGCCATGACAATTTCCTAGAGCCCCGTGTGACAAAATGATATTGCTTGTTATTCTTAACCTACAGTCAAAAACTGAAAGTGATTTACAATTATATAAAACAGAGAAAAGAAGAAAATCTTCATATTCAAGGAGCCAGACAATTCTTTTTTGCTTGATAAATGAATGAATTTTTAATCCATTGTCAGAGTTATTGTTGTTTTGAATAATAAGTAAATCATTTCAGCTCTAATTTGTTCTTAAATATTATGAGTTCTCTGAATAACAATGCAATTAAAAACGTATTTTCACAGCTCAGGTTTTGTATTAAAAAACAATAACAACATTGTAGAACTCCCACTGGAGATTTCTAGTTTTACAATTTTCCCACCTTTTTCAGTTTAATATTTACCCTTTGTACCATGTTATAGCAATACTTTGCAGCATAAATATAGAATTGACTGACTGTTTGCTTTTGAGGAACGAAATTTGACACACACCTCAAACATAGAGTAACGACAAAAGCGTATGCAAAGCATACCAACAGCCCTGTATCATAGAAAATGAAACTTCCATTTCTTTGTCAAAATAAGCAGTTCTGGGTGCTACATTAATACTGTGGAAGTATCAAAACACTTAGTCCACGGAGAAATGCGCACAGCCTGTATTCAGAAACGGAGACTTCAAAAGATCCGCCAGGACTTCTGTACGGTTGTGACACCTAAATAAAGAATATGGGACCATTTTATCTACCATTAAAACGTCACTCATGGAATAGATCAAACCCTGGGAAGAACTGAATACAAATTAACTTGTTGTCATGTTTTTTCCTCCTGCCTGTGGGAAATGGCCTTGATATAAACCTGATGATACACAACAAGATGCCCTGATAGAGAAAACAAAGGACTTTGCCTCTACCTCATTTGTTATTTCGTATATCAGGACACCTCATTGCGTATTATGATTACTTTTGTCATTTAAGTCATCAGTATGTACTTAGAGCCGCTTCATGGCTACACGCTACACCTCACTCTGTCTGTGATTGATTCTCTGTTCTGATCCGTCTCGCTGTGTTCCAGGTATCTCCTACAACCTGAGACCTGGTCCCGGTGTCTTCAGCCGGTGCATATCGTGGAGTGGAACGTGACCCTGCTGTGTGTGTTATTGGGCCTGGCTGTGCTCGAGTTCATCATCTGTCTCTTACAGCTGGGAAACGGTTTAGTCAATGCCGTGTGCCGGCCCTGCTGCTACAAGCAGGAGTATAGTCTCAATGCTTAGATAAACACACACACACACCCACACACACACATACAAATGTACATGTAGACTCACCTGCAGAGACACAATACAAAAAGGACATTAATGGACACGTGCAACAGCAATGTTTGCACACGGCCTCACCGACCAGCACCTGTGTGTTCTGATCAGACACACTTACACATGCAGTCTAATGGACACCTGACAGCCACGTCAGTGTAATCAATGTATTTTCAAGCTTTTAGACTGTTAAAGCAACAAATATCTCTCTGCAGTCATTGATGATGAGTCTCAACATTCAAATGCAACAGGTCATTATAACGTAATAATGTGCATGTATGTATGCTGCATACATACATGCACAGAAAAAATATGCAGTTTCCTTTGTACCTCATGAAAGACGGCAGTTCAGACCACTATGTACAAACAATAGAGACAAAGCAGAACTTCCTTCTTGATAATACTAATATGATAACTGTGTACTGGATAAAAGGTTTCACTGATGTGATGTGATCAAGATAAAGAACTGTTCGCTTCATGAAATCTGTATTCTTAAGGTCAAGGTTGCTCACTTTCTCTATCACCGTTTTATACGACAAACTTTGTAAACCTCTGCTCCTCTACAGTTTTTCTTGCGTAAACAGATGTTACAGCTGTTTAAATCAATGCCATTACACTAGTATACTCACTGTAAGACGGCAGCCACATATCGTTTGATAATGTTGGAAATGACAGAAGCTCCTTAACGTCTTAGCTGACATGATTCGGCACCAGGAAGTGTCCTCTCTCAAAACTTTTATTCTTGTGCTTCCAGCATTTATTCACTGTGTTGGATTACGAGCAGATTTTTGTTTGTTTGTACATTTTGTCTTCAATTTCAGAGTATTTTGTTTGTTTGTAAATTGTTCTCTTTGCGTCTTCCGGATGCCAGATCAGCGTTAATGACATTTTATATATATTTTAGTGACATATTTTTATAATGTATGTTTGTTTGTGCTGCTTTGAATAAAAAAAGCAAACTATTTCCATTTCAAGTATCCAGTGAGTCATTTGGTAGAAGCCGATTGTACAGCAGTTTAAAAACAGGTTTCTCAGGAACGTCTCATACATTTGGCACTCTGAAATGCCCAGTGATGTCAGTGATAAACAGTTTGGTATGCGAGGCAGAGATGCAGTAGACCTGTGCATTTGATTGACCCCCCTCCTCCCAACTGTTCCTGTAAATGAAATGTTTCCATCGACTTATCTTAACATTCTCCTTTTGGTCCAAACCCCGAACTCTTGACCCCATCACTGAGAGGAGGAGGGTCTGACACAAATGCAGCACTAGCTTGCGCATGATTGGTTGATATATGGTGATATATGTGTGCGTGTGTTCATGCATGCAGACTGTTTGCTGTGTCGTAATCAATTCCCAGACTGTCACCGTTCTGGAGTTTCCAGAGTTGCCTGTTATTGATCCATATCGGGATCCAAACTGAGCAAATGTGGCCGCTGACCCTGTGAGCACATCAGGCCTCTTCAAAGGAAACAACAGCAACTCCTACAAGTGACAATGTGGCTATGGAAAGAATATTTAGTTTCCCGTCAGCGGCAGCTGAATAAAAAATGCTTTATAAACGTTAAAACAATGATCAACCGTTTTTTAGATTAGTACAGAATAGAATAGAATAGTGATAGAAAGTGGAAAGAAAATAATAAATCAAACTTAATCAAAGTGGTTTTTGGCTCCATTTCACAGGTTTTTAAAAAAATATTTCAGCCAAAAACTGGACAAACTACCTGAAGTTTGATGCAAACCTTAGTTGAATCCAGAGATGTGGACTCAGGTCAATGTGATTTGTGACCTGAGGCTGTGATAGGTTTTCAGTTTTGATGACTCGGCTTGGACTTGAAAGTTAAACTTTTGCAACTCTGACCTTGTGCGTGGACAGAGAGGTTTGGATTTGGCCTGGCATGTCTGTTGATCAGTGACCCCTCTGCCCTGCTTGTTCCCAGCAGTTAGTCAGCCGAGGGGTATAAAAGACCCACAGAGGGTCTAAAGTCTCTCAGAGTGACTGATAAAGGCCTGTCAGCCGTCTGCACTGTCTGTCTTCATCGTCATCACCGTCCGCTGGATCACTGAACAGATACCAACTCTTCTTCCTCCTTGTCAGTCCAGCTGTGGGCTTACTTGTGGTCGCAGCACTTTATCCTCACAATGCATCTGTTGGGGTTCAGGGTGGTGTTGCTGCTATGCTGGGCAGCAGCGTGTGTGTCTGGGATGAGCAGAGAGTACTTTCTCAGGATAGAGGAGGTGACTTGGAACTACGCCCCAACTGGGATGAACATCATTCAGAACCGCACAGTGCAGGAGGATGAGTAAGTACAAGCACACTGCACTGTCCTGATTATGTCTTGATAAACTCCAGGAGCTCATCCAGGAAGGAGCAGTGCAGGTGCCATGGAAACAGGCCTTATCTCTCCTGTACTGGCGTCACTTCAAATCCTCAAGAATAACATTTGGAGATTTGATTGTAAGACAGTGCATAGATTGGAACTTCTACACCTTTCTTTGTTAATAAAGCAGGAACTCCACCCACACAGTCAGACATACGGACTAATTACTGCCCTGCATTTAATGCTCTCAATTGGTTAACACTCATACAGTGTGATCAGGACTACAGAAGTGGCTGTCAGATGAAACTATGGATCTATAAAACGTCAACTTAGTCACATGACAAATAGTCTTATTGTCTTTGCTCTGATGTCACATTTTTCAGATAATCCAGTGGGTTTTGAAGTGATTCATGTCAATTCAGAAGTAGAAAAATGTTCCTTCCTTCATCTTCTTCCTTCATATGAGAAAAAAAAAAAGATATCACCAAATTTAGAAATTTAGATTTTTAATGCACTCCTGCAAGCCCAACCCAAAGCGTAAGTTTTGTTGGAATTATTATTAGAGCCCAAACACCAAAACGGTGAGTGGACTCTCTTGAAATGCAAAGAATAGCTGTGTTTTCCTTCCTTTTTCTTAACGCCTAAATATAATGACTTTTTCATAGGGCATAACATGCTCAGAAACTGAAACTTCCACACAAAATGGTAGAAATATACAGATTCAGTGGTTTTTTTGGCCATGGGCGGAATAAAATGGCTCGCTACAGCCCCCTAAAACACATTTGTTGCATATGTGTATCGCACCTCCTTAACATTATTTCTGCTTTTAGATTTGTCTGCAACACCTAAAATAAAACATGTATCATTTCAGTGTGCGTTGGTGAACTTTAAACTTCACACTATATGTTCCTTCAATTGATCAGCACCTGATCACAAATATGGCTGTGCACATGCAGAGCTCTGTTTGCTGTCTGTTCAAACACTTCGGCGAACATTACAAGTGAGACGTAGCCAAGACAGGGTCAACACAGATGTATGACAAGACAACAGCAACAACAACAACATCAAATCAAATCACAATAGCAGCAGTATGTACAAAAATACATTTTGTAATACAGTGCGTAGATAAAGCAGCAGTATTTAGGCATGTGTGAAACAACTGCAGCTGAAAGTGACCACTTCCATTATCCTGCATTTAAGATAACTTAAAGATTCATGGGTCAAACTGATAAATTAATTCAATGGGTTTGATCTGAAACATACGGAGCCCCCCAGGTGACATTGTCCATAAAAACATGTAATACAACACACAAATCTAGATGAGTGAAAAGGTCTTCACACAATCAGCTGCACAGAAAACAGAAACAGCAATGCAACTCGTTACCTCACTCAGACATGACAGCACTAACATGCAGAACCCTGCAGGCACCTGAAGGCCTCACAAACTCTTGTCAAATATTGGTTACAAACACAATAGACCAGAGAGAAAACACAATATCCTGTCTTTAACATATTCACCAGAGTCATTATTAATCACAGTTTTGAACTGTATCTGTATCAATGACTTCATCTAAATAATCTGTTTGTGTTTGAAATGCTGTCAAGTCAAAGTGGAATTAAAGATGAAGTGTGGCGATACTTTTTTAATTTTGCATGCGCAGAGTGTTGTTGTTTGGTGTTTTTGCGATGTGTATGTGATTGGTGCCTGACCTAAAAAGACATGTTTTTGAATAATTGACAGTCACTGCAGGGAAAGTAAATTGCTGATTGATATTAAAAAAGTGACTGAATTCCATTTTGGTGTGCTCGTTCCAAGATCCTGGCCTTTCATATACTGGTGCACTGTCATGGCTTCCTGGATCTGTGCCGTCAGTTACGAAATGTGTTTTCAATTTCCTGCTATCACAAGTCAAATTGTCTGCTTTATGAAAATGTCTAATCAGTATGTAACCAGGTATACTAAAGCCAAGGAGGTTTCTGAAAAATATTAAGTGTAATCTAAATTACATACACAGACACACACACAAACATTCTTTCTCTCTCTTTGCAGAGAAGCCTCAGTCTTTTTAAAGAAGGGCCCCCAGCGTATCGGTCCCACCTATAAGAAGGCTGTGTACAAGCAGTACAGCGACGCCACCTTCAGGACAGAGGTGACGAAGCCAGAGTGGCTGGGCTACCTGGGACCCATGGTGATGGCCGAGCAGGGGGACACCGTGTTCATCCACCTGAAGAACGCAGCGTCCAGACCTTACAGCATTCACCCACATGGACTCAACTACAGCAAGGGCAACGAGGGTGAGGAAGTAATGACATAATCCAAGGATCAGTTGATGGACAGACCACACCAAGACCAAGCAGACAGATGTGTGACCTTGTGTCTCTTCAGGAGCTTTATACCCAGATGGAACCGGTCCGGCGCTGAAGCGAGACGACTCGGTGGCTCCCGGTGCATTGGTGACGTACGAGTGGACCCTCGCAGAGACCCACAGCCCAACAGCAGAGGACAGCAACTGCCTGACCAGATTCTACCACTCCCACGTCGCAGCACCCAAAGACATCAATTCAGGACTGATAGGACCCCTCGTCATCTGTAAGAGAGGTACCAGAACCTTTTTCATAATATCCAGTGATGGATCAAATCTTTACTCATGCACAATTCTAAGTTGCCTTTACTTTACTTCTATTTCCATTTGCTGTATACCTCCCCTCCACCACATTTTAGAGGTGACATTCGGTACTTTTAACTCTTTATGTTACAGATGAAGCTTTAAAATTCAAAACATCTGATCTCCTTATAGAATGTGACGCACTGTTGTATATCAAACGACCCAAAAGTGATAAACAGTATTTATAGTCATAATTGATGTTCCAATTTCACTTTCATCGCTTCAATAATTTTTACTTATAGTGGAGTAGTTCTGTATGGCTGTATTGCCATTTCTTTTTTTATTCAGGATCTGAATATTTCTCCCACAGTTAATCTCACAAATTTAACTTAAATTCAACTAACTGATTAATCATGTTTTTAGTCGTTGATCAACTGTGACCAGTGACTCTAACTTAACTCTGATCGCAGATCTCACATCAGCTGACTGTAACTTTTATAACATTGAATCCAAACTCACTTTTTAAAATTAAGCAAAAGGGAAAATGGTCACATCCATTTTTGACAAGATCTGCCAAAAATGTATTCTAACTAGTTACGTATTACCAAATGTCATGCCTATCAGTCAATCAATCAATCAATCAATCAATCAATCAATCAATCAATCAATCAATCAACCAATCAATCAAACAGAACTGTTTCTGCAGTCAGTTCATGTACAAGCTCATCAATAATAGAACGATGTTAAATGAGAAAATTCCTTTTTCAGGGCTTTTGAATGTGTTAACCTGTTACACACATACATACATATATACACATTACCCTAAAATGTTGTCTTCTCTGTAGGAACTCTGGACGTACATGGAGACCGCTCAGGAGACTACCAGTATGCTCTGCTGTTCATGGTGAACGATGAGAACTTCAGCTGGTACCTGGATGAGAACATCAGGACGTACATCACGTCTCCTGCGGCTGGCCTGAAGGAGAACGAAGATTTCATTGAGAGCAACAAAATGCACGGTGAGGGGCGGAGGCTTTGATATACACATACAGGTAACCATACTCATATCCACAAAATACCTTTAATTCTGTGTGTGTGGATTGCAGGTATAAACGGTTTCCTGTACGGTAACCTGCCTGGACTGAGCATGTGTCAAGGCAACAAGATCCACTGGCATATGTTTGCGTTGGGCAATGAGGTAACTACTGCATTATTATCATTATTATTATTATTATTATTATTATCATACTAACCAGGACATCTGACAGTAGAGGGATTATTTAAAACTATTTCTGTATTGTTCAATTTGAAAATCAAAAAGATCTTCTAGTTTTCCATTGCGCATCATCAAAAGTCTTGGTTGACAAACTAGACAAAATTCAAAATATACAACTTATATAATAAGCTCTTTACTCCTTAGGAAATGTTCATTATTGTCTGTTTTGACTTTTTAGCTAAATCAGACTTCATTCAAACTTTACAAAAAGTAAAACTCACTGTCCTCAGTCACCTCTGGTTTGGTCAAAATAAATCTTTAGTTCACTAAGTACGTGAAAATATCCCCCACTCCCAGTAATGCTGCTGACATGCAGCCCCCTGTTCAAATTCCCTACCTTGGAATTCAGACCATAGTATTAATGTAAAAATAATGGACTATTTTTGGTATTTATTGCTCTTATATTAATGTATTATTAATGGTCAGTAGCCTGTGTTAGGGTTAGGGTTTCATGCTATAATTTCCATTTCTTTCTTAATTAAAAAAAGAACATACAAAGAAGAAGAAAAACAGACACCAATCACGCAACCATTTAAGAAATGATTAGTATTAAGATTGGTATGTCTATCAGTATCTATAAAATTATGAGTTTTGCATCACCCATCTCTTTACAACAGGTGGACATGCATTCAGTTCACTTCCATGGCCAGATCCTGACCGTACAGAACCACCATACAGACACGGTCAGTCTTTTCCCCGCCTCCAGCTTTACAGCTGAAATGGTGGCAGACAACCCTGGACACTGGCTGCTGACGTGCACTGTCAATGACCATTTAATGGGTGAGCTCCTATACCCCAATTCTTAATATGATCATTTCACAAACATTAGGCTGTGGTGTTTTGTGGATAATTGTCTTCTTTGTTCAGTAATATTTGTGTTTTGTGGTTTTGTCCAGCTGGAATGCAGGCTATATTTGAGATCAAGAAGTGTTTCCCCAACGTCCATAAACCTCGACCGCACGGTGAGCTCAGACAGTTCTTCATCGCTGCTGAAGAAGATGTGTGGGACTACGCTCCTACACTGCCTACTGATGGGTCGGTCACTGTACACACACACACATTTTCACAGAAATGGTCCTATGTTTCTTTCTCTCTTCCATGAATAATGGTTATTTCTGTGTGTGTGTGTAGTGAAGCAGACAAGTTTGTAACCAGAGGTCGAAACCGTATTGGAAGCCGTTACAAGAAGGTTCGCTATGTGGAATACACTGACAACACGTTCACCACAAAGATGCTGCGCGCCCCAGAGGAGCAACACCTTGGAATTCTGGGTAAATCAGACTGGGGTGGGGTTGCTAGCTACTTCAGAGTCAGACAGAGTGGTGGAAGAAGTATTCAGATCCTTTACTTCAGTAGAAGTACTACTACATTTATAAAATACGCTGCCACGTGAAAGTCCTGCATTAAGAATGCCTCTTGAGTAAACGTGCATGTATAGAATAATCAGGAAATACACTAAAAGTATTAAAAGTAAAAGTACTCAGTGCAGAAAAATGTCAGCTGTGACTGTTATAGGAAAATGCCAACAAAGCCAGAAAAAACTTTATAAACAAAAAAAACAAAAAAACACAGGGAATGCCAACATCACTAATGTTTTGAATGAATGTGTCTTTGGGAGATAATAATATGATGCCACAATAGGTGATAATGAAATCTAAATTAATGTCCTTTACCGCCTCATCAGTCCCCAATGAAAAACCTGAATACATACAGGGTGTTGGATTTCAAGGAGTTCAGATAAGACAGAAAAAAAGACTCCTGCAGGGGCCAGGCTTGCGCAAATTAATTCAGCCCTGCTGAACGTAGGCTAGCAAATGGTGACTTTTGTTGGTCACTCAGCTTGCAGAATGCAATTTTCCTTAACTAGAAAGAACAAGGGCAGCAAATAAATCTCACCAGGGTTTTTACAGAACAGAGTTTCTGGCTGATAATCTGTTTGGATGAGGTCTGCAGTGTGTCAAGGACAGAATCAGAATGAGAAAGAGACTGATCTGGGGGCCATTCCCCACCTCACTTAAGCCGGAGAAGAATGCCCTAAGCTGCTTTCGCTCATTAATTAGAAGCCAGTCTCCACAGCCTGCAACAGGTGATCTGAATCCACTGCAATCAGTCCAGAAGGACCTTGAAAGTCAGCTAAAAAAAAAAAGAGATGGCGAGTACTTCATAATTGGACAGCTACAATATATATTGTTAGTATTTTTCAGCTATATATACCATTAGGTAGATTAATTTAGTAACAGCTCTAACTTTAGAGCTGTCAAATAGTTGCAGTAAAGTAAAACGTATAATAATTATCTAAGAAAATCGCATTAACTTTAAAGTCAAGTAATAACTTAAATTTGTTTTTTTTTTTTTTTGTTTTAAATTATTTTTTTGGCTTTATTGATAGTACAGATGAAGGATGACAGGAAACAGGGTGAGAGAGAGATGGGGAATGACACGCAGCAAAGGGACCTGGGCCAGGATTCGAACCCGGGTCCGCTGCAGAGCCTCAGCACATCGGGCGCGCGCTCTACCCACCGAGCCACACAGCGCCCCATTTGTTTTTAAGTACAATGCTTGACTAAATGTACTTAGTTACATTCAGGTTAGTTTGTCTTGATCTTTCCCTTCTAAGAGAGAACCATCTGCACAGCTCAATAAGGAATCCAACTATCATTAATTAATCTGCCGATTATTTTTTTTGTTTCGTCAATTAAATGTCGAAAAACAGAAAAAGGGGCACATCACAAGCTCCCTGACCATTTCAGATTGCTCTCAACCACAACAAAATTCGGGTTTTAACAAATAAAAACTAAGGAAAGATGCAAATCCTCAAATTTAAGAAGCTGTAATGTCAATCAAAACTTGAGACCATTCAGCCAATCCACTTGTCAAAAAGGATTAAATTCTACAACTTTTTGGTGTAAGAAATCATCTCATCTCCTCACCTTCTAGTATTAACGTTGTTGAAGGCATTCATGTTGACAGTTACTTACTTTGTTTCTTCAGCAGTTTGCCAGTTAGTCCAGACTAAGAAACCGGTACATGAAAAAGAAAAATGTTCAAAGCATGTCAACAGGAACTTGTTAGGATGAGGTATCTGCCATCAAAATTTAATCAAATAGTCCGTGTGTGTTTGTGTGCATCCATGTCACAGGTCCTGTGCTGCGAGCTGAAGAAAAGGACACCATCAGTGTGGTGTTCAAGAACAAAGCCAGCCGTGCTTACAGTATACAACCACATGGTGTTCAGTACAGTGTGGAACAGGATGGGACGCTCTATCACAATGAACTGGAAGGTTAATACATAAACACATTCTGTTGTCAAAGTACTAGATTTAACACGATGAGCTTTCTCATCCTTCATTATTTCTCCGTATTTCAGAGTCCTACACAGCAAAGAAGCTGCGTGAGCTAAAGAGACAGCCAAGTGAGTTATACCTGAAGTACATTACAAGTCTATGATGGCATCCATTAACAAATACCTTCTTAATATTATGATTCTTTCTTTATTTAACTGTATGTATTCAGGAGTGGTGACCCCTCCCCCAGCTGCTCTGGTCAGACCTGGGACGGTGCACACCTATGAGTGGATGGTGCCAGTGGGTGCTGGTCCTGTAGAGGGGGAGGCTGACTGTCTGACCTATCTGTACTACTCTGGAGTCGACCCTGTTAAAGACACTAACTCTGGACTGGTTGGACCACTGCTCGTCTGTCGCGCTAAGTCTCTGAAGAGAGGAGCACAGGTAGGAAAAAGAGCGGCAGGAACTAAACTTGATGGCATGTGTTTGAACATTAAATCTGATTTCTTAAGGTCTGATTTGTTTATTTAAACAAAAATGCCTCCTCTATGGTCTGTTTTCTCCTCATGTAGAAAAACTACAACAAAGAGTTCCACCTCATGGCCACAGTCTTTGATGAGAACCTGAGCTGGTATTTGGATGAAAACATTAGGACCTTCACCACTGCTCCCACCACTGTTAACAAGGAGGATGAGGGCTTTATGGAAAGCAACAAGATGCACTGTGTGTAGAAAAGAAAAAGAACAATGATGTTTTATCTGCTTTAAATGTTGAGATAATGACTGCACATTTTATATCTGTGGTTCCCACTTCCAGCCATCAATGGGTATGTGTATAGGAACCTCCCAGGCCTGACCATGTGTAAGGGGGATGCAGTAACGTGGCACCTGTCGGGAATGGGTACAGAGACGGACATCAACAGCCTTTACTTCCAGGGAAACCGCTTCATATACCGGCAGAATAGACGGGACTCCATCAGCGTCTTCCCCCACATCTCACGCACTGTCACTATGGAGCCTGACAGCATGGGTAAAACACTGAAATTCACATGGCTCAAAATCTATTAAAGGGAATGTAAATGGATTCAAAGCAATTAGCGTGTCTAGTTTGAAAAGTTTCTGCAGTTTGTTCCATTTGCATAGTATTTACGAGCCATTTACCCAACCTTAGTATTGACTTGGTAATCTTCAAGGACCAAATAGTCCGGAGACCTAGTACAGCGTGATCTTGATTTATAGTTAAGAAAACATGGGATTATCAACCCTGCTTTTTGATTAATCAAAACCGGACGGCTTTCAGCAACCTGGTCAACAGAGAGTTCTGTCACATATAAAATGATGGTGTCAGCGTACAGATGAATTGTACGGTTTTTAGCTTCTTCACCAACTTTATTTATAAGAATAGTAAAGAGAAATGGTCCCAGATTAGAACCCTGTGGCACACCTTTGTGAACACGTAAATTAGTTGCAAGGCAGAGCAAATCTGACAGAAGGATGGATGACAATAGACCACTAAACAAAAGCAAACAACTCGCATTCGTCTGATAAGTTGGGTTGATATTAAGCCTGGCATGTGTGTTGTATATTTATGTAGTTGTTTACAATGTTCGCGTGTGTTTCAGGTCAGTTTGAAGTGGTGTCACCGACAGTGAACAATTATCGAGGAGGGATGAGAGCCAACTACACGGTACAGAAGTGCAGCCTCCTTCAGCGTCAGGGTGAGATTATGCTCCATTCAAAAACCTATTACATCGCTGCCATGGAAATGGACTGGGACTACTCTCCAAACCGCACCTGGGAGACTGAGATGTTCCGTGGTATGGCGAAGTAAGGAACCACATGCACATGTACAGCATGAACGTGGTGGTTGTCTAAATGAGACATGGCAAAACAAACTTCAACTCTCTTTTTGCAGTCCTGCTCCTGTCTTCCTGGATAAGGCGGGTGGGTTTATAGGTTCCCGTTACAAGAAGGTGGTCTACCGCCAGTTCACCAATGACAAGTTCACCAAGCAGGTGGAAAGAACAGCCGATATGGAACACCTCGGCATAATGGGTAGGCTTTCAGCCCAGCAGAATGTATAAACTGCGATTGTAAAGTAAAAGGAACAAATTACACTATGCTTGACCTACCTTTTGTTAAGCCTATTTCAGTTTCGGTAATTAGACTCTCTCTTCGCTCAGGTCCAATAATTCATGCTGATGTGGGAGACAAAGTGAAGGTGGTTTTTAAAAACATGGCATCCAGGAGTTATTCTATCCACGCTCATGGAGTCAAGACAGAGACGCCTGATGTTCACCCCACCGGACCAGGTAAAGATAGACAGAATATCAGCTAGATGCGAGGTAGATGATTAAGAAACTTTGGAAAAAGTTTACAAAACTCTTCATTTTAATTTCATATTTTAATAATTTTTATTTCATTAGAAAATAAAAGCCTGTCAGTGCACTTGATCCTTGATCCTGAAAATGAAAAGCTTATTTGTTCTCAATACTGTCTATCTGTCTACCAAAGCCTTCCGGACTTTGTGTAACTTCAGCTCTCTTAAAAAGTAATTTGGCTATTTTTAATATTGTTTGGGGCCCTAATGACTTATAGGTGTAAAAAGTTTTGGAATCGGTCCAGTCAATCACTTCAGCAGCTATTGTGTAGCCTCGCCTCAGGATGCAATGGCTGAAACTGAATCCTTACAGGCATTTTCTCCCATAAAAAGTACATCCAAAAAATGCACAGCATGTTTTTATTAAAAGTGTCTGACAATATCATAGAAAGGATCCCTAAAGATTAAGGGTAACGGAACTGAAGCTGTTATATCAATCTCTTCAAAGCCACCAGACTCTCAGCAAAAGCAGTAATTTTACCTTGAAAAACACAGGAGTTGCTGGTTTACTGCTGCCTTATTTGGATAGAGTGTGTTATTGTGTGACTTTGGTGTTTTGAAAGGTTAGTTTGGATCCTAACTACGGTGTTTAAACACCAAAGTCACACAATAAAACAAAGTAAGTAACCAATTGAGGCAAAAGAAAGTTTTTTTTTAAGTAAAATTACCATTTTTGTCACTGGAGTCTGGTGGCTTTTGTCAGAGTGAAGTAATGACTGTTCCTGCTTTCACATGAAGGATCCTTCTGTTAAAAAAAGGTCTACATCTGTAGGGATCCTTTTCATAATGTTGTCAAACACAAATAAACTTAGCATGTCCGTTTCATGGCGGCAGACAGAGGAAATCAGCTGGATCAGTTTTCTAAACTGTATGTTCCTATTATTTATTCAGACCCCAAAATATGTTAAAAAAAAATAGAGCCAAGGTTTAAAAATTCTTATACCATATAATGTACTATGGGATTCAAAAACTTGAAAAAACCTGTAACGTCTTTCCCAGGTGAGACTCACACCTACTACTGGTACGTTACAAAGAAAACAGGACCAACCACAGAGCAAGAGGAGTGCTCTGTGTCAGCATACTACTCCACTGTGGATGTTACTAAGGTACGCTAACACACACACACACACACACACACACGCACTAACACATACATACATACATAAGCATTCACACACGTATGTTGTCTCCCTGCCTACCAGGACCTGTACAGTGGTCTGATTGGTCCGTTGGTGATCTGTCGCCGTAGCTGGGGCAGGTGAGCGTTTTACAGTTGTACATTAACACAGAACTAGTTATGACTTTAACAACCGTGTACAGTAAATAGTGTGCTTGTGTGATGACAGGTACAGTAGATTACAATAGATCATATATTATAGTACCTAATGCAGAATTGTACTAACTGCTTCCAGGACTTTTGGTGTAAAGAAGGAAGTCGAAGAGTTTGCACTGCTTTTCTTGGTCTTCGATGAGAACGAGAGCTGGTGAGTATCAGTCTTAGTACTTAACAATCGAATCCTCTGACTCGACTGTTGACATTGACAATTGTTCAAGTGAAACTTTTTGAATGTATTTATCTAGCCCAAGTCAGTCCCACTGAGATTAAGGATCATTGTTACAATAAGAGACCTGGGCAGCAATGGCAACATGACAGTTACAACAACAAATGTAAAGGAAAAACATATACAAAGGAAGAAAGCTGATTAATTTCCACATTTTAAGCGTAAAGTTTTGTAGTCTTGTTCACCAGGTCCCAAATCGTACGTTACTCCACTTTTTACATTGTGTGTTCTTATTACTCATTTATTAAGTCTGAGGTAGTAAGAGCTCTGTGTTTGGCCTTGTGATCGAAACATTCGGCACACATCACCTCCAGAATACTCTGTACATTACTGTGTGTGACATTTAAATCTCTTTGCATCAGTGCCAGGGGGGGGGAAAAAATGCTGTTTATTTGCTATTATTTGGCAATATTTGCAACGTATTATTGTTTTCCTTATTCCAGGTATCTGGATGAAAATATCAGGACCCACATCAGGAGCCCTCGTACGAACTTAAAAGATGACGAAACCTTCATAGAGAGCAACAAGATGCACAGTGAGATGAAGATATACACAAAATGAACTGCATCCAAAGAAGTGTCCTCAAAATGTCATTCCAATATATGCGTGTGTGTTTGTGTCCTTCTCAGGCATAAATGGACTGATGTATGGAAATGTGAATGGTTTGAACATGGAGGTGGGTGATAAGGTGTACTGGTACCTGATGGCAATGGGCAATGATGTGGACATACACACCGTGCACTGGCATGGACACAGTGTGGAATATAAGGTATGTAAATACAAAACAAACACGCAAGACGGTCACACATTATACGAGCTTAGTACACACAAATGCCAACTCTTCTTTCTCTTCAGCTGGGTGGAGGTCCGCATCGCACTGATACGTATGAGCTGTTTCCAGCCACCTTCCAGGTAAAACCTCCGCGTATTCTGACCTCGCTTCAACAGACTTAATTTGTCTTAACCAACATTAAAGGTGCTGCACGTTGCATTTAAATTAATACTCACAACGAGGGGCGGAGTGAGGCACCAAAATCCACCGGGAAAATTCTGACCGCACCGGCCCACCACCGTTTTTTCTGTCAAAAACATTGTTTTAGCACTTTTCAAGAGAGACAACAAACAGATGGCAACTGACAGAACTGACAAGCACTATGAAAATAAGATGCTATAATTGTGACTAAGCCCAGGCGTTCCCTTTCCGAGTCTATCTTCTTTGACAGCAAATAAATAAAAAAAAGTATTAATATGCTCCTGTTAAAATCTGGCAAACTTTGGAGATTTTGCATCATTATCATACAGGAACAGCAGCGTCTCAGTGGGCTTGTCAGGCGTGTGAAACATGAATCAAATTTCAACTTGTCAATAAATCACGTGCCGTTTTTTTCTCCTTTTCAGACAGTAAAGATGCGTCCTCAGTACCCTGGTACCTGGCTGCTCCACTGTCACGTCACCGACCACATTAAAGCCGGCATGGAGGCGATGTATATTGTCAAAGAAAAGGGTAAGAAATTGGGCAAGAAGACTTTTCAGACTATTCAGACCTAGATACATAGTCATGGATGTTTTTTCTCTTCGACAGCAAGGAGAGGAGTCTTTGGCTGAAGAGTCGAGGAAGAAGCATTCAGAGAGGAAACTGCAGAGATTGGATGAAAATTAATTTCAGTTCCCAAATTCATTAAACTCATTTGCTTTTCAGAGCTGGCATGATCACAGCTCAGAATTAAACACCTGAACCCAAGAATCCTTTTATATTGAAATGTGCATTTTTATAATTGTCATACGGCTTGGATATTTTCATAGTGAAAGGGAATATTATTGTAAAAAAATAAAGAAATACGAAAACTTGAAAGTTTTATAGGACTCTTTGTGTGGTCTGTAATGACAGCTGTCAGGCAGCAGAGGGCACTGTAACCTGACAGTTTCACAGCATTGCAGTGCACTGTCATCATTTGTCACAGTGGAGAACACTGTCTTGGCAGTAACTCTGATCCCAGGAGGTCTGTAGGGGGAAACCTGTATCCTGTGGAAGAGCCTCTGACTGAGGACAGTCAGGTCAGGATGACCTGTCAACTTTTCTTATTGCCCCATCCCGATATACGAGTCCTTTAACTAACGGTACAGCGTCTGATAAACCTTTTTAGTTGTACTCATCATCCTGAAGTCTATAGTGATTGCACAGTATAGTGGCTGTCGAGAAATGAACCATCTGCTTATAGACTGGTTCCCTTTAGCTTTCACGAGGCTGTTTAGTCTGCCCACCAGGACCGTCTTTTTCCCGCAAAAAGTAGGGTTGCATTATGGCACGAAGGAAACATGTCTGCCATTGCGCAACCAAAACAGAAGAAGAGGCATTGTTCTCCCTGGTAGCTATCCTCTGGTAACAACTGGAATAAATGTAAAAAAAACCAAAACAAAACAAAACAAAAACAAGGACTGAGTCGGCAAAGAAGGCGAAGAGGGAGATTGGTAGAAGCCGAGGTAAAACAAGAGTGATGATTTGATGGAGAGCGCTCCGGTGTTTTTTCAGAGTCTGTTCCCCCCACTCATGTGTTTCCTTTCACCAGCAGGACGTCAGAAAGTTGCTCTCTACTGCCTACATTGTCAGAAAAGACGGTTTATCAATACATGTAAGACAATATTAATACAAGGACAGCAAACCACATCAGTAAACAGAAAAAAAAAAACAAACAAAAACATTGGGTACTCTTATGGTTTTGCTCCGCGAAGAACCCAGTCTTGTGCCTCTGGTGGCAATTCTGCACCTAAAATTAAGAGGACAGAAACTGACCCACACAGGATCACACTTACCTTGAGATTCACCATTTAGCCCTATTGGCCATACATCAGTGTGTACCTTGGGGGACAGAAATGGACTCAAACAGTGCCCCCATTTCCTGACAGAGTGTTTCTAGGGCAGATTGGGATTCTCACAATTGCTGTTTTTCTTTGCACAGTAGCCAGATTGGACTTTCTACAAACATGTGGACGCAGGAGTAACGCACGTTTTTTGTCCAGTGGAGCTGCTGATGGAATAAAACACTGAAAACAGAGCTCACCCTCTGCGACGCAGCAGGAGAGTTGAGGACCTTCCCGTGCTGCCACAGTTCCTCCAGCTGGTGTCACTGTGAGCGAGGCAGCCGCGATCCCCCTCAGATGCACTGACTTACCAGGCTTCAAGGTGATGCAACTGTGAGCCTTTGAGCCTGTCAGCGTCCCACAGAGGGACCTTTAGGAGGGGTGGTTCCACCAGCAGCAGCGAGTTCACAAGTACCGAAGAGAAACTACTTCAATCACTCATGCCATTTGTCTGAAGGCTGCCGCGTATCCTCCAAGTCCTGCAAGCTCTGTGTGTGATTCCTGGGGTCGAGCGTTGCGATGAAAGGGCTCAACAGTGCAGTCTAAGAAAAAAATTATTCCATAAATAGAAGATGTAAAGAGTCACCGACTCGGACACACGCCTCAAGTACATTTTAAAAATGAATCAAAGATCCACTTTATTCTGATTTACCCTTTTTGATTGTTCAAAAGGGATCTGAGATGGTGAGGATTACCTATCAGCACCATCACCACAGACTTGGCACACACACACACACAGACACACACACACACACACACACACACACACACACACACACACACACACACACACACACACACAGACACCCACACACACACACGCACACGCTGCACTGAGTGCAGATCAGTGTCTGAGCAGCCACCTGCAGTCCTCCATTAGCTGGCAAGGAAATGGAATTTAAAAGATTCAGACCATGAAATGTGGCCAATAATGCCCGTTCTGATCTAAACCTGTGCTGAATATCAATGATGCGCTAACAGCTCTGTCACATTCAACTAGTGAAGGGACACTGTGCCAGACACTTGCTCTCACTGTCACCTGTGGTGTCCTCACCTGAGCCTTTGTGCTGCTCCCAAATACTGTGCATCTCTTCTTAGATGCTGGTGAAACAGACGCAGCTGTCGGATCGATGCACCTGATGACTGTAATTGAGATTGCGATTTTTGGATTTATAAATGAAAATAATGTGATTTGATTTGGACTGATTCAAACGATTTTATTCATGATCTACTTGCCCTTTGGTAAACCCAAAGTCAGGTGAAGTTTTGTGGTCTACAAAACATTTCTGGAGCTTCACAGCAGGACAGCGCTGCATCCGCCTCCTGAGCAACTGAAGTAGATCGAGTCAGTCGTCTGCCGGTGCTGAATGTGTTCAGTGGAAGGTATAAAACACACAGAACTCAGTGTGCTGGTTCGTTTCTGTTTGTGGGGTCAAGGACACACACATCTTTGCTATTGGTTGTGGCTGTGATTTTAATATTTAAAGTTTACTAAAGATGAACTCTATGTGAAGCCAAGATGCAAATTTGCTTTGTAATCGGATGCAAATGTTTTTTTTCACCTTTGCAATTGAACGGGAGGTGAATGTTTTATTTGATTTGTGTTGTGTGTTACTGTTGCCTTCAAATGTGATTTTTTTTTAAGTCTCCAGAAGCTCAGTGAAGGGTTTAAATAATGTCCTTTCAAATCTATTTTTGATCTCTGCGCTTCTGGAGACATGAATTACGTCAGACAAGCTGTAGGGAGCAACTTTCTACACTTAGTCACTACACGCAAGGCGTACACAAGGTGAAAAGTTTAAAAGCCGAGCTGGCGGCATGTGAGGCTGTGATGTCCAGCTAAAAATGGATTTATCATCTGTACTGTGGCCATGTTAAGACATCTAAGACTGAGCTTGTCAAGCACATTTGTAGATTTGATTCAACTTTAAATCTAACACAAAACAAGCACACAAATCAAATAGTAGCTTTTATCACCTATTTATTAAATGGGCGTGAAAAGTCAACTTGGCTTTCAAGGTCATTACAAAAAAGTTTAGTAACTGCAATATTCAATCTGTTTTTCATTTAGAGCAACACTTATTCAAGGCAGACTTTGTCTTTGCAAGGCTGACGGGAGAAATAAAACCAAGATACAAAGACAAAGAACTCAAGGCTTCTTCCTTCCCTCTCATTCCAGGTAAGTTCCAGACTCGCAACACCTTTAAATGGCACACACACACACACACACACACACACACACACAAATAGCCAGAAATATCGGCAGGTGTCCCTTAAAATATCCAGTGGTGTGACTTGAACTTGCGGTTGAACGTTTGTCAGCCTTGTCAGCTGTAATTTGGAGGATAAAATAAAAACATGCAGCTGTGGTGTAGTTGTTTTTTAAATTTATTTTTCATTCTGGAGTTTCTGCATTGACTCCTCAAATCACAAAAGTTACAAAACATGTAAGTGTCACAAAACTTCAGTTTGCCTTTTTTTCTGCAACAATCCAGAATCCCAAGGAAAAAAATTCTTGCAGGTTTGTTGCGGAAGGAATCATGATGATGCTAACACTCTCTCTCTTCAGCTGGTCTGTGGAAAGTCCAGCTTCAGACAGTTAATAAGTGAGACAGAGTAGCTCTACTGGCCGGTGGGAGAGCAAGATGTGAGCGCTCTAATATGCTGAACCAATCAAGTGAATACCTTTGTTTCAAGTTGCATTGGTGCAAAGTGCAACCTAAACTCAGAAACCAGAAAGCAGTTTGTAGGCTTTATGCTGGTTTTAAAGGTATGCAATCAGCTCTCATGGGGGCTCATTATGTGCATGCGATGGTACATGTGTGCGTCTATTTCTGAGTTTGTTATTACATTTCCTGCAGGTGTCTCTATGGACGTTTAGTAGCGCGCTTTCTGATGTCGATTGCCCAGTTTCGGCCCCGGCAGTGTGCTGCTGAATATAACGCTTGTTCTGGCTCTGCCTGGACGGAGGGCCTATTAGGACTGATCGCCTGCAACATCAGCATGTTGGAAGCAGATGGCGGGTGGCGCCTGCAGTCGTATCGCTCTCCCACACCAGGCTCTCTGGGTAGATTCGACATAAGCTTAATTAATGATTTGATAACTGCAGAGGCGTTAAAAAGGAGCATGGAGACAGGCGTGAATTCCAAATGTAAGAGCTAAACTGGCTCGTAATGCGATGTGAAGGGATTTCTTACCACATGCTTTCCCAAATGCTCCCCCTTTTCTCTCTCTGTCTCTCACAGTTACTCAGATCGGCCCAGCGTGAGCTCCACAGCATGCTGAGAGCAAGTGAGAAGTTGCCGATCTTAAAAAAAACTAAACAAAGCACATGTTTATTGAAGGCTGCGCTTACTGTGGTCCGTCACACAGGGGGAGCCATCAGCTGTCCTTAAACGTGGATGTGGGTAACCATCTGTTAGACATGCGAGTCGAGTTGTATTAATAAAGCGAGGCTGGTAGATCTCAGCAGGAGTTTGTGAGTCCAGAACACCACAGATGGATTACTGAACAGACCGATCGGAACACAGGTTCAAAGGGTCTCCTCAACAGCTTTTCAGCCGGCTGAGTTGAAGATTTCAATCAAAATGTGAAGATAGGTGTGGGGTTGTTCTCCCATGGTGTAAAGACTCGATTACCACACCCACACAGTCTCGACAAAGCAGGTTAACCTATACTTACCAACCTTGAGACGTCAGAAATTAATTCTGGTGACATTTAAAGAATGAAAAAAACAAAATAACAACATACAACAGCATTCTTATGTCAAATAAAGCGTGACCTTATGTAGATCTTTGGCACTGCCTTTCACAGTCTGTGTCTGCGTTCTCCAAATCCGTATTTGTCAGCTTCTCAGTAGGGATTGGCGCGGTGCAGACCCCGTGGTTGAAAGAAACATTGACATGTCAGATTTTACAGCCACCTTTTTCTTTAAAACCGTACGTAAGAAACAGGAATTCTTGCCTCCGGGGCGTCTGAAAACTGTTGAAATAGTACTTCTCCTCTCCACTTCTCCGTCAGTCTCTCACTCAATGAGATGGACGAGGTGCAACAGTACAGTAGGCCACATGCTGTACAGCGGCAGAAACATTACTAAAAAGGGAAAAAGTGTAGAAAAAAAGCTCATAAATCAGTTATCAGAAATACAGGAGAATGTTCACCCCGAGAGGAAACCAGGGTGAAACAGCAGGTTTGGCAAGTGTGGATTAACCTTGACTAAACACAGTCTTGAGTGTGAGTATTACATGTAAGGATATCTCACCTCCCAATATGATTTATAATTAATAACACAAGCTGAGCAACAAAAGACGCTCAGAGCTGATGAGATAATAACAATTATCACAATAATTATAACATTATGTTGATAATGTTTGTTTACTTTTGAGTGTT
>CAEMYA010000488.1:344894-392207 GCA_903131615.1 Diplodus sargus
TGGAGTGGGAAACATCACCAGGGTTACAGCAGCGTTAACCCTGGGGTGACAGGACTCAAACCCGAACCCAGCAAGAAGACCACCTCAGTGTTGTTGGACTGGGGCAGAGTTGACACTACCATTACTCACAATTGCCTCTTGAGGTACAAAGTGGTTTTTATGAGACAGGGTGGGCCAGGGCCCAATGGTGAGTGTGCTGACAAAGGTATCTAAGATATCTCTGCAACACAATATAAAGACATCTTTGACTTATTGCTGTTACAGCCACAACACAACAACACTTGGCTTAAACTTTTGACCAGCAACATACAAAGAGGACACCGTAGCAAACCACACCTCCATTCTTAAAAGAAATTAAACACAAGATGAGCAACAAAAGACGCTCAGAGCTGATGAGATAATAACAATTATCACAATAATTATCACATTATGTTGATAATGTTTGTTTACTTTTGAGCGTTTTCAACTCGTACATACCGCTCTTCTAACAGGCTTTAATTAATGTGTTAAAACACATGACCAATCTAGAATGGCACACAGACCTCATGCCAAGGCTCCACCGTCCTCCTTAATTCAATCAACTCCGTCATCAAATACAACATTTTCAAATCTGCTAGATCTGGATTTTCTTTTATTTAGATCTGTGTCACATTGGGCTCACTCACAGATACCAGCCACTTATAAACGTTGGATGTGCATCATTGCATGAAAAAAGTAGGACTTTAAAAAGAAAGCCCTATCTGATATTGTTAAAGAAAGCAAGGAAAACAATCTGTCCCTTTTACCAGATCTGCACAGAAGGTCAGTGGGGTCTGCTCTGCGCTGAGACACGTCCTCCATCCAAGTTTTGCGGAGATCTGTTGAGTAGTGTTTTTGTAATCCTACTGACGAACCAACCAACAAACAAACTGACATGGGAGTTAACACAACCAACAGTCCAACAAGATCAGGAGATTTACAAGATGACAGCTGTGATAAACCACCAACATTATTTAACCAGTAGGTGTAGTGCTACAGTGCAGGACAAAACACTTGAAAAATAAAAGTTTTCAGCGTCAGGGTAAGCCATCAGTTGGGAAAACCATAATGATGATGATGATGGTGATGATGAGGGTGATTCACCTCCATCCAACTTTCTACTGCTGCTGCTGCTGCAAAAAGTGCTTGTCTGCTCGCCTTTCTGCACTACAGAGGAAGAAAAGGGTCTTTTTCCGCCGGTCAGGCTGGAAAGGAGACAGACTTGTGCACTTGTTGTTTCTATAGTAACAGAGCAGGTTCGATGTCAGGGGACAGCATGTGTGATCTCCGCAGCTCTCACGCTGAATACATAAACCCTGAGAAACACAGCACATTGATTCTGTGCTCTCCCATGAGAACAAAACCAGAGGCCACCTCCTGTCTGCAACATAAAACAATCCCCTCAGGCCAGATATGAGTCCGGGTGGTCGTCAGGTTAAAAACCACACACCAGACAGTTAGCAGTAAAATGCATCGTGCTTTCGGAAGCGTAACCATGCCAATACCACGAGTACCTGTCCGGATGCTGGAGGCTTTGGCCAGAATCTGTTCCTCCACTCAGTCGTTCCTCTGTGCTGCTCGGGCTGCAGGTTGTGTGAGAGCCATCTGTTGTCGGGCATTACGCACCATCATCTCCTCAGTCTGACACGCTCCTCTTCCCTCATCGTTAAAATAGGTGCAAAACAAATAAAGTCACATATTGTGTTCAGAACTTTTAAATTTTTTTTTACAACAGATTTCCACTTCCACTTTTCAGACGGTTTCACTCAAATAACAGTTTGAGACCAAAAGTAAGTGTCTGCATCATTACGGCCACAGTGCCTGCGGCGTGTCACCTTGTTCACGTGGAGTGCTCCCACTGACTGGGAGACGACTGCAGATCACATGAGAGCAGAATGTTAATTTCTCCCCCCAGAAGAAATGTCAGCCAGGCTCTGTGGCTGTTAAGCAGATCGGCGCGGGCATACTTGAACCAGCGTAATTAAAAGATTTAATTTTAGATAAAGACAAGAGCAGTACTTGTAGCAACAAACAGTTACACATACAGTCGAGAGGTGAAGTTTTATTTCTCTCCTCTACAGTAGTTGGTGCCAGATCATTACTGTGAGACTGAAACTTAAAGTATTGATTGAAGCGCTCCTTCCGTCAGGATTTAATTCTTTAACAAAAAGGACGAGGAGAAGTGGCTGTCTGGGGAATTTGAAGTCCAGGTGGAATTTCAAAGCTTGTTTTGGTCTTTTTCTGTTTCACAGCCAGCTGGACACCTTGTCTACAATAAGACAGTTCAAATAGAGTTTAGCCAAGGACATCTATGTGCTCTGACATTTCTATTCTCAGTAGTCGACTCTCCCGGTGACACACAAAAAAAAAACCCAGAGAAAAACACCTCTTGTGTGTTGTTGTGATTGAATGACCTTGGGTTTGTTTGTTGCCGTCAAACTCTGAAACAATGTGCTGGTGAATCTGGGGACTTTGATTCTGAAGACTTAAGAAGTTTTTTCAGCCACATTCAACAACAGCAGATTAAGACTCCCAAGAGAGCTGAGCATCCACTGCTGTCAGATGTCCTGTTTGTCTGCCTTTCTCTAAAAGGCTACAAATAGTGCATATTGTTCAGCCAGTGTAAAACACAGTGGCTTCATTAGCGCCTATCAGTTCTTACACATTAGGTGTTTAATAGGCAATTATTTTAAGGCTCTGAATGGACCTTTATATCCGCCGAACTCCCCGTCACTTTCGGCCAGTTTCTCCAGAAATGGTCACTCTGTTTCGGGTCGCCGACAACCTTTCCGCCTACCTTAAAAGTAATTATGAATTCATTTTTGTGAGCAGCCAAAAGTCACAATGTCATAAATCATTTCTGTCCTCCGCGTTAAGCCTGGTCAAACAGAATGGAAACTATTTAGCGGAGAGGATTTGCAGTATTAAAAAGGATTGGGTGAACAATGAGCTGGTGAAGTGACGATACAGCTGATTTAGCTGGACTGCTTGGATGGCAGAGCGGCCGTTTGGTCAGAGAGACTGTCACATAAATGGTTCAACTCGTAGACTGCATGTCCATCAACACCTGTGTATCTCCGAGTAGCACGCTGACCCTCAACCACCTTATCTTAAATAGCTGAGGATATTAAATCAGCCTCAACTCGACAGACAATCCCTGCCGCACGAGTCCTCAACATGACACAAACTTTTGATTTCAGTTTCAAAAGTTGTGAAGACATTTCATCAGAAATCCGATGTGACCGTACGTGTCTTCTCTGTCACTGCTGTTTTGCCTTGGCGTCACTCCCAGTTCTGACATCCCAGTACCTGTCTGTGATGATCCTGGAGCTGTTCTTTAAATATCACTAAAATACTGTCATTCTGTCTTCCAGACCTGCTGTTGTGCAGCCCGCCACGTTCAGGGAGAGTCAGCTGAAAGTTCCCATCAACCACCTGTCAGTTGTCTAGACTCTCAGGGCATCCTATCTTAGTTCCTATCGCAACATGGGCCTTCGGTAAAATGTTTCTGTGGTTGCTTCTAATTAAAGTCTTAAATACTGCTTTACACTGTCTTTAAAGAAGAAGTCAAATTGCCTTGCAAAGAAAAAGGAGAACATAGGTAATGAGATTAAGAAAAAAATGACCCAAGCCCTCACTGATTATGACTCTTCTGTTGTGCAGCCTATTGGCCAGAATAAAATGTTTTTTGTTCTGCAAACGAGACAGTACTTGGATACCACCGTCCACTTCCCTTTTCAGCTGACAAAATGTAATTGTAGTGACTGTTGGGACATTTTACAGCCATCTTCATGGCAACAAAATATATTCTAAGCCA
The DNA here is from genome assembly GCA_903131615.1 of Diplodus sargus. Taxonomy (NCBI): domain Eukaryota; kingdom Metazoa; phylum Chordata; class Actinopteri; order Spariformes; family Sparidae; genus Diplodus; species Diplodus sargus. The sequence goes on from CAEMYA010000488.1 coordinate 348,730, forward strand.
AAACACAAACTTTTCCTAATCCCAACAGAGTGGTTCTGGTTCAGACTTTACTAGAGCTTCAGCACAGCGTTTTCAAGACGAAATTGGATTACAAATTGGATCATGATGAAATGGGAAGAAACTTAAACAGTTTTTCCTGTTTCCTACTAAAGCTGTCCAGATTCTGATACCACTATCGGAAAAGCCACAGATGCTGTCAAAAATGCATGTATTGGTACTGGTGTGTCCAAACGGGACCCTGCTACTTCCCAGCAGTGTTGGGCATGTTGCTTTAAAAAAGTAATCAGGTATAGTTACTAGTTACTTCTCCTAACTGAGTTAGTAACTGAATTACTCCATTATAAAAGTAACTAGCTACCAGGGAAAGTAAGAATTTTTTCTAAGCAGGTCTCACAAGGCAGTTGCAAATAGTAGAACTACAGATACAGGTACCCACACAGAACCTTCAGTTCAGTCTGTGTCACAAGTTTTTGTGAAGCTGGAGCAGAAAAATCCAGCTTTAGCTGCTTGGACGGCTCCGTGTCCCTCTTTGTTAGCGGAGCTCACGTTAGCCACACCTGGCCTGCTAGCATCATCAACAGCGTCAACGGCGGTGTTTTTGGCCACTAGTTTTGTAGAAGTGTGTGCCGTTGAGATATGCTTCATTAGATTAGAGTTGCTTACAACATGCGTGGACAAACACTTCGCCCTGGGACATAATGTACACTTCACATGTACGTTCTTGCCTTTTATCTCAAGGAGATTAGTGTCTGTACTTCCACTTTAAAACGCCCTCTGAACTCACCATTGCTGCAGCTTACCTCTGCTTGTGTGTGAGAGGCTGCTGTGCGTGTGTGTGTGTATGGTTTGTGTGTGAACTGAACACTGCCTCTGATTGGCTTACGAACTCTTACTCTACCTCAATGCCATAGCGAGAGAGAGTTGCGACACTCTTTGATGTCACCATCAGGGCAGTCACGTGGTTCATGTAAGCCCCGATAGTTCCAAAACATACGCTGGCTGTCATGTTCTTCTGTGGGACAGACAGCAGCGATTGCATTATTGATCGGTAAATATTTTAAAAAATCAGTTTTGCATTTGGAGAGGCAGGGTGACAACGAAAAGCTCTGTATTACTTAGATAACTTTTTTCATTTTTGGAGGGAAAAGCTTAGTGTTCATGTTTAACTTTTATTTTCTATCTCGTTCATCTGATGTAGACGTGTCATGATTTTCATTTTAGCGCAACTGGGCTGTATTATTGATCCCGTGATTTGGCTTATAAATTCCGATTCAGCCATTAGCTTACCTTCGTGGTAGAGGTCTGCCGTGGTCCGTTCAGCATTCGCCTAGCAGCTAGCTCACTTCTTCTGATGATAGTGGCCACCCCCAGGATCACAACGTGAAACATGATAATGTTAAGACTAAGAATATAATTTCAAGATTAAGCCCTACACATATTATCAAAACTATTACAGAATAAAAACTAATTTACGTTTGTATGTTAGGGTCTATAGGTAAGTGCAGAGCTATTACACTTTTTCTCAATTGCTAAAACACAATTTCTGAAACTTTGCTCGATTTTCTGAAAACATTAAACACAAAACCTCAGCTTCAAGCACTATTTTACAAAACCTCTGACTCCTCTTGCAAAATGAAACTTTTGCCTCAAAACAGATTTACCTGTGCTCAAAACCATAAACAAAGCGATCACAATGATATACACTCTCAAGCAGTCAGTAAACAATACACCGAAAAATAGAAAACACGTTGTTCAAAACATATAGTTCTCAGGGAGAAATACATTTTTAATCTCAAAACAAATTTCATATTTTTCCGTCATTGTCTTTTGATAAATGAAAACATGTTCTATAGTAGTAGCTCAAAATTGATCAGAAATTATACTCTGCTTGGCTCTTTGCAATTTTTTTGGTTCCTCCTCTTCCTTGTACCACTATTTTTACAGTACTGTACCCTGCATCTCACAAACTTTCTTTGTTCCTGTGATACTGTAATTCCTGTTCTTTGTTGATATGAACCTGCAACCAGTCAAAATCTATTGAGCAGTCAGTACTGTAAACAAATGGAAAGCACAATGTTCAGGGCCAGACAATGTGTTTATTGTACAGTATACAGCCTACAATGCACTGTACTACAGTAAACATGTGATCAGTGTGCTTCTGCTTGTCTTTGGGCTGGGTCAGGCCAGAGCATTTTGTCAACATCACAAGCAACATTTTCCCTCCCGAGGCAATGGGGGAGGAAGCCTCTTGTGTGCCGTATCCAGCCCTGACATGGTTCCTCACCTATATCACCACAGGCTAAATCCATGGCTTGCAGCAGATTTACTCTCGTGTAGGGCTGTCTATCATATACTTTCCATCTCCAAGAGGAGAAAGACTCCTCAGTCGGATTCAGGAAAGGCGAGTATGGAGGGAGGTACAAGTTTGCACAGATTGTGACACTGCCACCTCGTTGACCAGGGACATCAACAATGGCCCGCTGTCAAATCATGTTTCGGCCTCTCCTTCTCCTCTTTGTCAGATTGAAGCCTTCTTCATCGACAAAGATGAACTCATGGGGTCTGTCCAAGGATTCCAAGTCAAATATTGTCTGTGTATAAATACAATATACTGTATTTAGAATGTTGTAAGTCGTACAGAGACAGTGCTATACTGTTGAGTACAATTAGGCCTACTGTATGCACTTCTGATTCACATACATTGTATGTACTGAAGAGTAATGTCATTCACATAGTATGTGGCAGTACTGTAGACAATCTGGATTACAGTAAATGTGTCTGAATGTACACTTACTTGCACATACTGAGCTCGCAGTTTTTTCACCCTTGGTGAGTTGCGCTCAAAAGGTTCTCTGTATACTTGTTTCATTCGCATCCTTTTACGCCTGAGGACACAGTCAATTGTGGAAATGCTCACATTGTCGATTCCCTGGAAGTGTGTGCTGTCTTGTATCACTCGTTCCTGGATTTCGTATTTCGAGTCGTATTAGATTATTTTGAAGGACCATGTCAACTATAACGGCCTCTTGCTCCCGAGTGAATATAGCTGTCCTTCCACCTGCACGTGGCAGCCTTGCAATTCAACAAAAAGTAGATGTGCAGTTACAAAAAATATTCATGCAGTACAATACATACAGTGATGACCTTTACAAATGTCTATTGAAACAGCTGCATATTGTGTAGTACAGTAAATTTGCAATTACAAAAATTGTAATAGTAGTATACTGTACCTGTTCTCTTCTCTGAATGTCCTTACTATGGTGGACACAGAAAATCGGCTCAAATTGGGTTGCACTCTAAGACCTGCTTCCCTCATTGTCAGTCCATGAACAAGAACATGGTCAATGACTGTTGCTCGAATTTCATCAAATATTTCCACTTTGTCTTCCTCTTCCTCTTAGTCCTCCTCTTCCTCTTTCTTGCCCTCCTCCTCTTCCTCCTCGCATACGCACTCGTCCCACATTGTTTCTTCCATCCATTTTCAGACTTTCTCCGTCCCACCTTCAACAACCTGTTTGCTCTCTGAACTGGCTTATATTGGTTGTGTCACATGATTTGAAACAAGTGAAATCAATTTTGAGTGGTTGTGTTTAATCAATGACATGTGTTCTCTTTTTGAATTTGATTGTTGCCACTTGTGTTTAACAGTATGGATGACATGTGCATTAGAGTGCAGAATATGTTTTGAGAATGAGAATATGTTTAGAGTTCTGCTGAAAAGACTAAGTGAGATCTGCAAATTGTGCTTTACCATGTGAAATGGTTTAAGGAATTGACAACAGACTACACAGTTAGCTAAATGAGTTCAGGCAACTGCAAATTTTGTTCAGCCAATGGGTTTTAGTGACTTAGCAACTGAGAAAAACTGTAAGATTTTTCTCAGTAACCCACTAACCCCGTGGCTCTGGGTTAGTGCACAGAGTAAGAGTAGCTGTAACTCAACCCAAGTAACTTAAGCAATTAACTATTATAACAAAACACTTGTCACTCCTGTTACAGCTATTGAGACATCAATGTAAGGATGGCTGATAGGTCCTACAAATGAAGGTTTTCAAAAAAAGTATTTTGTGTGTGTGTGTGTGTGTGTGTGTGTGTGTGTGTGTGTGTGTGAACAAGAATATATATAAACCAGGGGCAGGTGATCCATGACACTGCAACCATGAAGCACCAAATGAAAAAAGGACTCAGGAAAATGACCAAATTAGCAGCCAATTAGCAGCAGCCACTGTCACCATCGTTAGCCGCCGTCACCACCAGCAGCAGCATAAAGCGCAGTAGCCTACATGGAAGAGAGTAACCATGTTAAAAAATGTAACACGTAACAGGGCAAAAAATTAAGTACAGCCAACAACATGTCACATAATGAAAAGTTAGTATATCCCAAAATTCAATGAAATATTAAATGAAATATTTATCACAAACGCCCCCTTATTTCTACTAGCGCTAGCAGCTAGAGCTAGCCTTATATCTCACACAAAACCGACTAACAATGGCTGACATCACGCCTGCCGATAAGGGGGGACAAACGGGTCTGTTGTCCCTGGCCCAGGGTGGGGTGAGGGGGCCAGAAGTGGGCCGTCATCATATTATGGAATAATAAAATAATAATAATAATAATAATAATAATTAAATAGGCCTATTTGTGGAAACAATATGTAATATTTGAGTTACATAAAAGCTTTTTATATGTTTTCTTCTTCCTAATTGTCCTTGAAATAGTGGTCAAGAACCCCCCCCAACACAAAAATTTGGCCACTGATCAAAATTTGATGTTACGTGTAACGTAACCTAACAGGCCAGTCCTAATGTTAAGTCCGTTAGCTTGTATAAAAGCTTGACACAACACGTTATCTCTACACATTAACAGTTGAGTTTGGTTGCTCCGTCAGAGAGGATGAGACAGAGAGGAGAGAGATCCAGCTGCAGCCAGGTGACAGAGACAGTGATGCAGGAGGGACGGAGTCAGGCTACCGGTGGGTTTCCATTGAGTCTTAAAAAGTCTTAAATTTGACAATCTCAATTTTAGGCTTTAAAAAGTCTTAAATAAGTCCATATTTAGCACATAGGTCTTAAATTACATTTAGTTAGGTCTTACATATGTACGTTCATTTGCCGCTTCCGTCGTCGCCTTTTTTGTTTTGAGGAAATGTGTTGGTGAGTTTCCCAGTCAGCTTTGTGTCTTGTTCTGTACGAAGTATCCTAGAATGTAAGTGGCATTTTGCCAACAGCGCGGTCGGAATTTATCGGTGCTCACTTCGCCATTTCTGGAAAGACTTCTGCCAGAGGACCCTCAGACTGGGCACACAAGCGCAGGTGTCACACACAATCAGATAAACACCAGTTAGCTTCTCAAAGTCTCCAGCGAAGTCACGTAATCACACACTTCTGTACGCTATTGTCACCAGTTCCCAGTCCAAGTTCATCCAGTTCTTGCTCGACTGATTTTGGACACTGTGTGTTTGCGAGGGTTATCATAGTTAACTAAAGTTAAATTCCTAGATAAAAACTAAATTTAAACTACTTAAATAACTTGTTAAACTAATTAAAACTAAACTGAAATTAAAAAAAACTAACTGAAAACTAAATTAAAATAAAAACTAATGAAAATGTTAAAACTATAATAACCCTGACACACACACACACACACACACATACATTCTTCATTGTTTAAGCTGCTCTGTGAATGGCAATAAATGTAGTTATTTTTTAAAGTAATTCTGGGACCGCATTTTTTCTTTTTTTTTCGTACTTCATGTGGGTTTTAAATTTAGTTCAAAATGGTCTTAAAAAGGTCTTAAAAAGTCTTAAATTTGACTTGTTCAAACCTGCAGAAACCCTGGAGAGAGGAGAGAGAGTCACAGTGGAGTGGGAGGGGCCGCTGCCCCTTCTGAGCAGTACTGATCAGAGACTGATCACACATTTAATTTCAGCCAGAGCAGAGGAGAAGAGAGGAACAGGAGAGGAAGAGCAAGAGTAAAGGAGAGATCTGGGCACGGGGGCCCATCTAAGATTATCTCGTCCCGGGCCCAGGCAAGACTGTCAGCTGGCCTGGCTGACACGGTCAACTTCAGGAGATTAAAGCCAAAATAAAATAAAACCCTGTGATAATACATCTGAATCCCGCTGTTGAAGTCGCGCTAGCTAACTAGCTAGCAGGCAATGCTTGAAAATTGGTTGTAACAACCAAGATAAAATATAGATAATTATGCTGTGCATATGAAAACCAGTATCTGATACAATATAGACAGTTGACAATTCAAAGGAGGTCGATATTTCAGCAACTTACCTCTGGAACTACTCGACGCACACGTAAGTGAATGAGGTCCAACACCCAAATGACAGTGTATGGAACTAATCCGATCTCCATACCCCGGAAGAAGGCGGTAAAAAGCACCGCCATTTTTTACAACGGAGGTCTATGGGGGTGTCGCCACTCTGTTTACTCTATTACTCTGCTCTACCTTAGCCAATCATCATCACTTAGGTGGTTGTCTCACCCCTCATATCTGACTCTGATTCACCCTACCAGTGTTCCGTATGTAAGGCTTAATTTGGACAGGTTGGACGAGTGTAGCCCACCTCAGCACCAGCAACCTTATAAGGCATTTGAAGACACATCATGCAAAAGAGCATGACAACTTCACCAAGGCAAAAGTGGAAAAGGGCGAAAAAAAAAAGTGGCTGCAGTTTAACAGTTTTTAAAGGAACTGTTATTTATTTCTTAATTCTTTTATTTGTTCTTTTTCAGTTATGACTGACTTTCCTTTTTTCAACAGATTTCTATTGCACATGACTACGATCTTTCTAACTAACCAAATCATGAGCACATATCATTTACACTGCTGTCAATGATTTTATACAATTTGTGAATGTGTTTCATTATTAGATTTGCAATCAACTTGCGGTGACTTGAAAGTGCTTATGTGATCATTACTTTAATAATGCAGACATAAGTGGACATTGATTTGACAGTTGCAATGGATCATGCTACAGCACAGATCAATTAAAAAAATAAACACATGATGTTCACTGTGATGGTTTCCTGGTTTCATTGAAACAGCCATTAATTATGTTAAATATACATGATTTGTAGAGTTTGGGCCAGAGCATAATAAAACAATGATATAATAATAAATTATCTTTTATCAATTAATTCCTCTGACTCAATTTAAAGTATTTTGCGGCTGAGACAAAGAGACAGTACAGAGAAATACGTACAGTATTGCTTCACTCAACTGAAGTTTCTAGTTGAGTGGCTCCTAACAGAAACCAGTGGAGACTGGGGTCATTCACAGTTTATCAGAGAACGGAGAACAAACAGCAAATAAATCTTTAGTGTGCATTGGAAAAATGTTAAAATTAATTGACCGGCTTTCACTCATGTATAAACTGACCTGAACTTAACCTGACTCCAGTAAAGAAAAAGGAGGAACAAGTTGTAGGTTAGCAGCAAAGCAAAGCTCAAAGTAGTGCAGGATATCAAGTGTTTGATTCTCAAAACCCCCAGACATCCCACTTCTGTGTCCCACCATTGTTGGAATAAAAAACAACAGAACGTGTTTAAATCTCCTGAATGATTTGTGGTTAAGAAGCCATTCTGGCACACTTGGAAATTACAGCCTTCTCCAGTTGTCCTTGGTTGATCCCTGAAGGCTCTTTTTTTCATCAACAAGCTCTCTTCCTTTTTACTAAAGTTGCCCTTGAATCAATAAAATCCAAATTGAGGACTGTGGGGAATAACAGAGAAGTTAATTTGATCCCCAACTCTCAGTTTTTCCCTGGGCAAACTAAAATGGCTCTTGATTAGGTTTTAATTCCTGCTTATCAGATGCAGTTCTTGACTTAAAATAGAGCAGATTTGTTGCCGAGCAGTCCCACATTACATCCTATCAAGCTGGTCACGGTACAAATATTGTACGTCTTGTAAAATGAAAGTAATTGAAATAATGAAAAAAACATGGCATCCCCTCATTGAACTATGTAACCTATTAAGGAAGACAGGTACCCCCAATCCCTGTGCCTGTTAGGAAGACTGTTGGCTGGAATTGTCCTTCCAAGGTGAAATAGTGGATTTCACAGGTGAAATCAACCAAACTTTGATGTTTGACCATCTTTTAAAATTCAGCCAATGAAATGCTCTGAAGTTAAGAGAATTTTTTCTGCCAATCGGATGTCAGCTGGGACAGATGCCCCTTTGGCCTAACCCAGGAAGTCCTTCATGCACAAAAGCAGATATGAAGAAGTGTGAGTTATTTTTGTCATGTGTTGGTCTAGTGTTGTATAGATTCACTGTATCGATCCAGCTAATTATGGGAAAATGTCAGTGATTTCAGTGGATTGGTCTTTGGATCGCTCTTATTAACTCAGTAACACACCCGTCTGCTGTCACTCACCAAGCCAGAATATCAGGCAAAATTGGCACCTTTGCCCTGAACGCAGTGAGAATTAAAATGAACTGATCAAACATTTAGAGACCAGACCCTTTTTTTTTCATTGTAATTTGAAGCAGGAGTTTGCTATTCACAAAGTGTTCGCCTCAACGTGGCTCATTCCCCGAGGCTGAGAATCACCTCCTCAGTTTAAAAAAAATAACAAAAAACAGGAGGGGTGACAATATTCAGATCACATTCTTTAATTAGATGTACTAGATGGAGCATTTTAATTATCAGAAGATCCCTGTCAAATTGATGCTGATACCTGGCTATAATTACCATAAACAAATGAGAATGTTGTCAAGATAGTAGCTTCTATCTCACACAGATGTTAGTTGTTCGCTGATGTTAGTGTGCTGAATAATAATAAAAAAAAAGTTTCAGATGTTGCTTGGTGTAACAAACTTAAAAACAATTCTGAAATATTTTTCTATAATCTAGTTTTTTTTCCCACTTAATTCTGTGCTCATAGTTTGTGAAAATTACGTTTATAAATGCCAACAATTTTACCAAAATAACATTTAAAAATACACATTACAAAACATGTAAAAATATTGAAAATGTTAAAAGAATGAATAAGGAGAAAGGGGGAATTGACTGACATGACCCCACTCTCCTGTTTTTCAATTTCACTGCAACTTTTGGGAACAACTTAATGAAGCTCCAGCTTGCCACCACCACCCTAGCATCCAACTTTTTCTTAGTGCCAAACATAACTGTATTTCATTTATTGCTATAAAAGGTTAAAGTTGTGGTGAAAGAGTCCATGACTAAACTTGACTTGACCTACTTAATGACTCACTACAGGTGGAGACCAAGCGTCAAACCACTGTGACATCACATGTTGGTTTGTGGAATACAGTTTAAAGCCGCGAATGTTGTTTTGGTAGCCAACCACAAGCTGTCACCATAATTTATAAAACACACATTATACTGTATTGAAGAAGACCTGAAGCTACTGATTAAAATCATTAGGAAACCATTTACAGAGTTCATAAATCAAGTGAGGAGTGGGGTTATTTTCTCATAAGCTTAAATAAAATTGAACCTCTTTTTAACCCAGTGGAGCCGCCCTCTGCTGGCCATTAGAAAGAATGCAGGTTTAAAGGCACTTCAGCATCGGCTTTACTTTTTAGACCCAGAAGCCCCATTCAGAATTTAAACAGGTTGGCAAAGACCAACTTTGTTCGTATTAGTTCTGTCTTCATTGTGCACTTGATCACCCGATTTGTTAGCAAGACATACAGTCTTTTAAAAAAAAAAAAGCTTAAAGGGGCAAAAGAAACTTGTTTTTTGTAACAACAAAAGCTCTATCTCATACTTTTACCTTTAAGCTGTTTTCTAACTAAAAGCAGCCCTGTTGACAGTAGGCAGAGGCGCTGTGATGTATGAAGGTAACCCATGTTGACATGAACTAAAGGCCTGTCTCTTCTGTGCCCGTCTCCTCAGTGTAATGAACCCTCTGGTGGACTTAACTGCACGTCAACACGTTCAGCCCATCTGGCTACCGCTATTCCCTCTGGTTTCAGAGCAGCGAGGTGTGCTGGTAGGAGTCACATAAATCACACACACATGCACACACATTCATCTGACTACCAATGCCTGCTTTTATTTATTTATTTATTTATTTATTGATGCTCTTCCTATTCTTCACTGTGCTGTATATTATGAAGCTGTTTAATGAAATATAAATGGATGTGGTGGTATTACAATAACATGCCTCTGTGACTTTGTCTCTGACGGCTGACGGCGAGTCCTGAAGGTTTAAGGGCCAAGCTGCTGCAGCTGAATGGGCGGTAATAACTTATTACCAATATAACACAATATCTGTCAGAGATCTCCAAAAGCCTCTTTAGCAGCGAAGATATTAAGATGTGAATCATTTATTTTCCCCCAGTATAAAAACCTAATTGAGACTCCTTTAGGACTTCCATTATTCATGTTCCTGCGAGCGGTGGTCAGACACCAGATAGGCTGGGAATCCAAAGATCGGTGTAATTACAGTATGAGGAATGGCCAACCGATGCATCAGACAGAAGTGATTTTCTCCCAAGGTCCTGCGTATTATTTTGCTCTTTCATTCCTCAGCCTCCCCTCCGCACCAGGTAGCTCGTAGATCACACAGCTACAGTATTACTCTGCTATTACCAAGTCTTACCTTCAATAGCTTTCATTTTCAGAATAACAATGGACTCGTGGCTGGATTCCACTTTCCAGAGAGAATAGTGTGTTTATGAGCAGGAAATGTGGAGTAGTAGATATTAGTCTGCTCTTATCAGTGGAAGGTACAAAGAGGGGCACATGGGCGAGGGCGGGAGCAGACAGGGAGGCAACATGTCCTGACGATGAATATATTGATAGTTTATTTAAGTAAAAGTCTGGAAATAAAATCAGGAACATGTCTTTGAATATGTTATAAGCAGGTTAAGAATTGGCCACCTGTTGAATTTATGCTCCAAACTAATGGGGGGCAACATATCACCAGAGTCACTGATAACTCTTCCTAACGCTAGCTGCCGCTCGCTGATTAGCTCATTTAGCCGTGCAGATAGCACTGCTTTTAATTAATGTTAGCAAAACAGGTGGATGTAATGGGGAAGTGTTGATTTTCCACAATAGAGGGCGACAAGTGTGCAAGTTAATTACAATGCTGAATTTTAATGGACTGAATCGGATTTATGCAGCAGCATGGCAGAGACGCAACAGCTGAGACCCTTCAGACTGAGAGCTTGGAGTACTGGGGGAGTTTTGTCGTTTACAATGCCAGCACAGGAACTTGGAAAACCTCAGAGGAGGAGGTTTTGAGGACCAAACAGGTAATGCTGGAGCATGGAATGGGTACCAGAACCAGAGCTGTGTGAGAGGGTAATGGAACTGACTCAGCAGGCTCCCAGTCACAGACACCAATGGAGTTTGATAACAGTATTCATACCAGAACCAGATGACAAAGACATGGCAGGTTAGACAGGGACAGGAGAGGTCTGACGTGTGACAGAGGCGAGTGGAAGTATGATGTTACAGTGCTGTACTTGTGATTTGGTTAGTTAGGCACAAAAAACCTGGCCTAAATGACCTGTTTTGTTGCCATGAACACAGCTGGAAAATGTTGCAAGGTCTCCTTAATAATATCCAGTGATTGCACAAATGTCGAAACATAATCTCAAACAGTGGACTTTGGCTTGGCGGCCTATTCACCAATCTGTAACCCAACAACAATCCTCTCCCTTCCAACATGAAAGTCAGTTCATGAACATGTAGTATGAATGTGATATGACATGCAGAAAAGTCAATTTGTTACGTATGATATGTACATATTTTAAGTGCTTTGCAATTCTGGAGACTTGGGCAACTAGATCCAGTTCACAAGGTAAGACTGTCATGGCGTTGTTCGAACCTCATGCTAAATCAACTCTTTTGTCACATAAAGAAAAATCCAGTGCTGTTGGGGTTTTTTTGGTCATTAACCATACTGCAGATCATTAAAAGCTATCTGACAACCAGGACAGTTCCATCATTGCAAATGTTCTGTATGTTTAAATTGATTAGAAACTGCAAAAAAAAAGCACCTTTTCCTGAGACTTCTCTTCGCTCAGTGACTGTCCATTCATCATAATCACTGCACTCCTGCACAAAGGCACAGAGAGATGGAAATATTGTCAACGTCATCCAAAAAACTCTCCCGAGTTTCAGCGTCTTTCTGATGAACGTGCCTATTTGATGATGTGCTTGCATATCAGTTTGGCTGCTGTGTGTCTCTGTGTTTACGTGTGTGTTCCTCTTTTTCTTTGTCTTGCACTCTTTCTGTCGATCTTCATGCGTGCAGATCCACCCATGGGTTTCCCCAAAGAATAAGATCGCATGTCAAAGGAAATCAAGCTGACAGGGGGACGGCTCTGAAATCCTCGTACCGTCCCACGTCTGCTCCTCCATACTGCTGACCTTTCACATCAACAGTATCAGCATTTATTCTGTGGGAGCAGCGTTTTTACCCTGCATCCTGTTTGGTCCCGTGTCAGAAAGTAGAGACAAAGGCAATGGAGACACTGGAGACAAAAGCACTTTGACTGCTGCAGCCCTTAAACAGGATTCATGGCTGCTATTGTTTGATTAAAGCGAGATGAGCCTCAAATCGACGCCACAGGATAAAGCTGACCTCGGGGAGGGGGTCTTCAGTATAATACCCGTGCTTTGTCCTGCTAATCTGTGTCTGAAACAAAACAGCTTTTACAGAATGTCAAACTAAACTAGCCAGGATGTCCACAGATACTCGGCAGGATGCCATATCACCAGCATCACAGGTCCCGCCTGGGCGCACTGAGCGACCAGTTTTTTCTGCCCGAACTAATCTGATCCGAGTGTCTTGTTTCATTCATGTCCCGCACCTTGAGGGCTCTAATAGGAGGTGTCACACCTGTCCTACACCTGAAGTGGTCAGTCGTTTCTGCTTGCTGCAGATAACCGTCATTCAGCATTTCAAAAACCTCAAAACTGATCTCCACATGGGCATTTTCTCAGCCTCATAAATGTGTCTGCAGGAAAAATGAGAGCCATTAAAAATAGATTTTAGGTGCAAATGTTGAGAAGTAGATATTTTTTGTGCTACAAATCTTTCACACAAGAGTAGTCAAGTGGATTGACACGGGAGCTTGAAAAACAGAAAAGAGAAAAGTCTCTGCGATGAAATCTTTAATCAGACACTTCCACTCAATCCTTCCACTGAAACGTTTAATAACTTCACTGTCCTGAACCGTCTCAACAACAGCCAGTTAATGATCCTTCTGGGTTTAGTGACTTAATATCCAGTACATTCAGCTGTCTGTGGTCATTTCCTTCACACTTCAGGTGCCATAAGAGAGTGAAAATACTATATTAACTTTACCAAACTTCTCCAAAAGTTGGTCAAATGTCTCAAACTCACATGCTTCTGTTGCTTCTTTCCTTTTGCTCCTTTTCTTATTCAATTAGAAAACATTTTTAATTTGCACTTAAATCAACATTCAAACTCATGTAAACGCACCCGAGTTAGCTAGAGGGCCAGGTTTAATTGGCAGTCCCTTCGGCTGATGTTACTTTGTGTTATTCCCAGATTCCTAATAACACAGTAACACTAGTTAAAACATACCACATGTGGATATACCATCCAGGTAAACATTTAATATGTAACATTTCTGCACTTAAAGGTATAAAAATGACTTGACCTTTGTAACATATTTTGATGAGTTGTGTACTTACACGATCCTGAATATTTCGATAACGATATTCCAACCCAGAAAAATCCAAGTTTTTCTCGAAGTAGTAATCGTTCATTTTAATTGGTCACCTGTTCCTGTAACGTGCGGGATAGAAAAGTTCGAGGAAGGAAGTCCGCGAATGCAACTAAACAAAACACGTTGTAATTAAAACTTAAACATTACTTTGTCCGTGAACATTTGTGTCTGATGCACGACAGATGGATTTTAAAAAAAAAGTGTTTATTCTTCCCAAAGGCACCTGGCTCTCTCCTGCAGATCTGGTCAACTCCGCTGCAAAATCTTTTGTTTTGTTTTGATAGAAATACCTCCGACATATTGTGCGTTCAAATAACATAGCGGGCAACAGTTGATACAGGTTACAGCATGATTACAGTCATGTTAAGGGTGAATGAAAGTGGCATCAATGTTGTTTGTTCTCAACGAGTCATTTCTTAATATTTTACTTCAATGAGTAATATGATGGGCAGTCTTTAACTGACAGGGGGACCGAATTCCACTGTTGTGACACTCATAACCTTTTAAACTAGACAGACACTATTGTATTTGATGACATTTTCCTTATTTATTCTTATTTAGAATAAGGTAATGATGAAAGTGGCTTCTCGTCAAAAACACTTGATAAGGGAAGGAGTGATTACATCAGGAAATATCCGCCTTTGCCGCTGACAGCAGCCATTATTCAACCATATGTCTCGTAAAGAGATTTCATTCTTCAGCGAATGAATATTTCTGTTTTTCTTGATCAGCATGTCATTATATAGCTAAGAGTAGGTTACGTCCCGTCTGTTTGATCACTATGTTTTTGTGCCGTGCAGTTGAAGCAAGAAAAATCAATTTTTTAAAGCAGCAAATATTTAATCACAAGTACGACCTCACATTCTGAGTATGCACAGAATCTCTCTGTGGAAGGATAGGAGGTTTCCAATAGCATAATGTATGCTGTATCTGCATTCAGTCCATATACTTCTTCATTTCACCACTGGTCAGGAGGATCGTCAGCGGTGGTCTCAGGAGGATTAATTATGAACCCTGTGACACAACAATCTAATGGAAACCTGTCAATCTGTCTGCTTGTCGTTCGGATTCAGCTGTCGGCATCTCCTGCTCATCACGGCAACACAAGATCACACAAAAGAGTAGAACTCACTGTCATGCTAAATCCATATTTCAGCCTTGTTCAGAGGCATTTACTGCATCATTGAGCATGGTCAGATGTATTGATGCGTGCCGCTGAAGGAGCTGCAGCTCAGGGAGAAGCCACAGTTGTATCTGTGATTCTGTAGGCTTTAATGATATACTGTACATCCGGAAAACACGCTCCGTCCGCCATCCCATAGCCGTCCTCTGCAGCCTCGAGCGTTCTCGCAGCTACCACTTCATAACACTTTCTCATTGACATTCATTGGAAACGTTTGGGGTGGCAAACTTTTGCTCGATGGTTTCACAGCAACAAGCTTATGAATTCAACATCGGTTATATAGGACGACAAAAACACTGTTATTTCGTCTGGAGAGTGTTTGGTGTGCTGTTTGGAGGAACCAGACATTAAGTCAGCTACAGGAATATTGATGTCGAAAAAACTGTCTGGTACATCTCCATTTACTCTGCATGTCCTGATCGCCTCAGTCCAGCCAGCAACACTCGTCCTCTAAACTTCCTCTCCTTATATTACACTTCCATGCCGGGAAGCACCCCAAGGCATCCTAATTGCTCAGGGTGCCTTCATCGCCGTGCTTTTCCGGGCTTCTGGCTAAAATTTGATCAAATACAGCGTGTACGTACAACGAGGTCAAAAGGTTGGTTCTTGGAAATGCAACATGAATTATGTGGAGCAGAAGAGGTGCAGAGAATGTGAGAGGCTGCAGGTTTGACTGCCAGTCACGGCTTTGCAATTTCCTGTCAGGATAGGTTCCCAGGGAATTTATCACAATTCATGCAACATTTTGCTCTTCGTTTTCTCAGCCCTGCAATTGTACAGGAGGATTATGTGGGAAGGTGTCTAGCAATTGTCATGCTCTCCTTTTAAAAGCAGGTCAAGGGTATTGCTGGACTACTTAAACAATTATTTGTTAAATTCAAGTGTTCAAATGTGAATCCGGTTTGATTCAGTTACGAGAGTCCTTTGACTGCGTGTTAAGCACATCAAAATATAGTTTAATGATGACGACTACTGTGGTTCTTCCTGATATGTTTCATTTTGCTGAGTAAATCTATTCATATCTTTTCTTTTACGATTACACAACCATGTGTTAGAGTGTATATAACTTTTTGTTTCACTGATCACTGGACCAACGGCATGAGCACTGCCTCCTCCTGTATTAAAGATGTCCAGAAGTCAGTTGTTCTTGAAGCGAGTGAAAGAACTATCCAACCATTTTTTTTCTTTTAAACTCAGCTGTTTACAGGATGCACCCTGATGAGGTTATGTATATATTTGCAGCTATGTAGGATTAGAATCTGTGAAATGATGATGATGCAAAAAAAACCTGTTTTGTTTTTTTCTTCTGTTGTAAAGAAGTGTCTGCTGCTGGACCATCAGACAACAGAGCGGCTTCTTTTTTCTGCGATATATAATAGTTTAGTTTTCAGAATCTGTGATATTGACAAACATTAAGAATATAGCTTCATATAAATAGCCATCATCAGTATTAATCATCAGTAATTCTATCTCACATTTTCCGTTGAAGTCAAGTTACAACCCTTCTGTTGTTTGAGTCATCTCTCCCCTCAAGAGGAGTTTGTTGTACCTAATGTTACTAGTGCCAGCTAATGTCGTTAACGCTAGCTAACATTAACGCGGCTAACGATAGCTAGATAACGTTAGTGCAGTACAGTGTGCTGAGTGAATACTGTAGGAATCAGCCATTTCTATGTCTATTCGCACAAACTGGCAACTACCAAGAGTGCTGATGCTGACAAAACACTGATCCCATATCCCTGCATTCTATTAAGTCACAAACCTTCTGAGAAGCCGAAACCAGCTGTCAGAATTCTTACACAGACATAAACAAAACAAACATTTTGGACATACTAATGTATCATAATAACATATCATATCATAATAACGTATCATATCATAATAACGTTTTGAAGGAAAAGAGATTTTGTTTTGCACGTTTCTACAAGCTCCGTAGATGAATTATATTTAAAAATGATTTGTCGGCATAAAAAAGTTATCAATATGACCTTTCACAAGGAATTTTTGTCCAGCCATACACTGTGCAATCCGTATTTACTTCAAAATGAAAGGTATAAAGTTGCCTATTGGCAGTTTAATATGCTGTATTTCTAATATAATGATATGTTCACATACACATGACTTATGATTTGTTGGCCAAATGTACACACAAATAGGATCGTTCCAATATTTTTTAGGATGAGTATTCATTCACACAATTTCTGTGAGATTCATATATACTATTCAACATCGCTAATAGGAAACACATTGTTTAGATTTTTCACATTAATGTGCAGAAGAATCACATGGCAAGCCACAGGTCATTATGAGCAGAAAAGGGAAAACTATTTCCCTTCAGTACATTTATAGATGCATTAATTTTTAATTAGTGAGGAAGTAACTTGCCCAGAATCCCTTTTTTTCTGTCACTACATCAGTAATATGCAGATGCGAGGTTTCAGATGCAGACGTTCTTTTCTGGGAAATGTGAGGAAAAACTTCAATATTTCTCATTATTGTAAGGTTTAACTACACAACACACATCAAGCATTGGAACCTTGCCTTAAGATAGTAGCTACAACCTAATTAGCTGTTTTATCCTACTTCATAATGCATTATACTTAAATAACAAGTGCTGTATGTCCTTGTCTTTTGGGTAGAACAATGTATAAGAATTTAAATTTTTGTTAATGTCAGATGTCAGATTTAGACTCAAGGCTATTCGTCAGTTTTTGTTTGTGTTTCTGGAGAAAGGCTCCTCCGCTTGTAGCTGTGCCTTTTGTCTTCTAACAAAACCCCTATTTTTACCCTGTCATACTGAAACCAGTTTCAATATAACATGGTAAAGAAGGCTCCTGTCAGAGGAGAGACAGTGACATTGTGTGAAAAGCAACATCTGCAGGCAAGATCTGGGAGCTGTGAGGACAGGTTGAAGGAGAGGAACGGAAAAGCTTGTATTTCCTTTCTTTTTCGGTCCCAGCTGCTCCAGGCTATGTAAGGACAAAGGAAACAAGCAGGACCCTACAGGAGCAGGTCAATAAGGAGCAGACATTTAATTTATTTCTGTCTCTTCCACACCAGTAAGTGTGGTCAGAAAAGTTATCGGGATGACAGGAAGTAATAATTGGATGACAGTGAAGCTGATCACCTATTGACTGTTGAGTCTCTTAAAAGACTGTAATGTGTCTGCTGTTTTCCTACAAATGCAAAAGAGGGGAATTCATTAAGACCATACAAGCTTTATATGGATTACATGGATCAATATTTGCATGTTATGTCAATAAACCTTGGGGATGGCAAGTATGGCGAGCTCTGTGTTGATATTGTATGGAACCTGTTGAAAGATGATGACTGTGTTTACAGAGAAGCCAGGTACTGTATGTTCATGGCAACATTTTCTTTAACTGCAATAACAGGGTTGTCATTTTCTTATCAAAATGATGTTGAATAGCTCTACATTACAGCCGTGATCACTGTTATTGTGTTCTCCAAGGAGGTTATGATTTCGTTTTTGGTTGGTTGGTTGGTTGGTTTGTCAGCAGGATGACATTAAAAACTACTCAACGGCTTTCTACTAAACTTTGATTGAGGACGGGTCTTGGCCCAGGACAGACCCCACTAACTTTAAGTGTTGAACAATGCATTTGTTCACTATCTTTCAGAGGCTCTGATGGCCAGATCGATGTGTTCTAGTGATAATTCCTCAAAGCCTGTGAAGTCTCGCACATATAAGCTTGGGTCATGGGAGTGCGACTGGCTAATGAGGTCAGCTCTTTCTCCCACAGGACCAAAAAAAATGATTTTTGAATGAAGACAGATGTGTCCCTGCGGAGGGAATTTAATGACCTTTTGTTTCTCCAGGGGTTTTTTCTTTTTTTTCACATCACATCTTTGGCGCTCCTCCTCTACAGCAGAATAATGAATATCAGTGCTCATCCTGAGCCAGTGTAAAGTTTTTTTCTCCCTGTCCACGATCCCTCATTTCCCTCCCCGGGCTCTGTGCTGCTGAGGAGAACTGGAGGGAGCTTGACCTTTTTTTTGAGGACTGGGAAAAATGGAGCTGTCTTGGAGTGTGAGCTGACCTTTTATCCTGAGATCTTCTGTTTGGATCTTAAGCTGCTGAGTTCCCCCTTAAAATATTTTGGTGACTCATTCAGGAGCGGTCGAGAGTTGGGCTGTCTGATGCTGCTGAGTGGGTGTGTGCAGTTGGGAGTGGCGAGGCAGCTCCCAGATGGACCGGGCAAACTTCTAATTACTCCCTAGGAGGAATTAAACCAAACTCCTGTGTGTGTAGGTGTGTGTGCTGGATTAAATGAGTGTCTGGGGAAAAGGGAGCTGTATATTCTCTTTCTGTCTGAACACTGGAAGGTTTTCTGACTTTACAAAACAGGCTGGATGTCTCACTGCCAAGGTAACAGACACTGTTCTCTCGGATAGTTTGATGGCACTGGGAATTTTGGTACTTTTTGCACCCAAATATGGAGTGTTAAAACATTATTCTTGTTCATTTCTCTCCCTTCTCTTTTTAACAAAACGACTGTGATATGGAAAAAATATAATATGAGACATTCCTGTAATAAAATGTCAAAAAATGACAAGATATTTGTTATTCTTGAGTTCTTTATCAACATTATCCCAAATGTTTCCAACAATGATTAACCCAGAGACATGGGTAATTTACAGTGAATTTCAAAGCTGTAGGTCACTTGTCATTGTATCTTCCAGGTAAACACCGGATGATTTGTTGAAAAGGGAAACATTTTCTCTGGAATCAGGTTCAGCACGCAGGAGATTTTACATTTACATTCAGCAGACACTTCTGTCCAAAATGACTTACAGTAATTCATACATACATACACTGATGGTGGTGACTGCCATGCAAGGTGCCGAGCAGTTTGGGATTTCAGTATCTTGCCCGGGGACACTTTAACATGCACATCAGCAGAATCGAACTAGTGATCTTCCGATAACAAGAAGCTGGCTCTACCTCTGAGCCACAGCCGCCCAGGAGATAAGTCAACCAAACAAACGTAGGCAAAGTACAGACAGTAATTGTATTACACATTCATAATAAGGTTCAATGTCACGTCCGTATCGTAGGACTGGTCTGAAATATTGGTAAAATGCTTTTTGAGCATTATTTTTAAAGTATATAGCATTTGGCCAATGGGAAAAGTTATCAGACTTGCCCTTTGTAAAGATTAAGCTGGAATCAGAATGTAATTAGCTTAGCATAAAGACTAACAGCTAACTAACAGCTAGCCTAGCTCTCTGAAAAGTTGAACATGGTACCACTGGATGACTCTGGTGTATTATAGCTCCAGGATTCACCAGTATTAACTAATAATTCCATAAGGAAGTGTGGTACATAATTTCAAATTATGTTATGCATGAACAAAAAAAGACTACAGTTAGCCATAATCATATTTTACCTGATACCTGCTGGGCTCAGTGATGTACTGTCACAGTGCAGTCATTTGTCTTGACAAGCATCGACCCTACTAAAGTGTCCTTGAGCCAAATGCTGATTTGCTTCCAGTCCTCGTGCTGATGCTAATGTATATCTGACCCTGACCTTGGATGCTATAGATGATTAAAAGAACTTGTGTGCATAATGTCGGCACTACTCAGGAAACAAAGCATAATGATGAGATGAATAAGTAAAGATCATGATTATAATCACACTTAGATACACCTCATCCTGCTGCAGCCGCTGTTTTAGCCAGTGTTTCTATGATTGTTTTTTTTTTTTTTTTTTTTTCGGAGGGACTAGGCTACATTAAACAAAGTCTTAACCAACTATGAAAAGCCAGTAAAACAAGAAAGAAGTCTGACAAATCCATGTTGAAAAGTCAAAAGGACTTGTTGTCCGAATATGGTAAAATATGAATTTCTAACTGTTCCGTGTCCGTGTGTTCAGACGACCGACTCGCCTGTTTTCATGCTTATCAGAGCCTCCCGGGGAAAGTGCTGATTAATTTGCCTGCCCACAGTGAGAGTTTATCTGCTTTTTCGGGGGTCATTGCTTATCTTGTATGATGGTGCTCTGAATCACAAGGACATACTGAGGAAAAGTGGACACTACAAAAAGTCGTCCAGTAACACTGACATCCTTTTGAAGTTTGGATCAAACCCTCCAAACACTTTTTATTTATGGCTCTCTCTCTGCTTCTCTGATGTTTTCAATCAGGATACGGACCATATGGACATATTAAAGACTTTTAATTTGATGACTGTGTGCGTTTAAATCTACTTAGATCTCTGAGATTAAAAATGCAATTACGTTTTAGTTTGAAACTATCAGGAGAATATGAGGAAAACTACGTATCTTAGCTCTGTTTAAGCGTCAATCAATCAACCAACCAACTGTCCACCCTGAGGAGTCAGTAGACCAATATTGGTATATGCAATTAGAGGAAGACAGATGAGAGACAATAAACTCCAGTTTCAAACAAAGAAGCATCAGACAGTTAATTCTGTCAATATTGTATATGAAGCTGAATCAGAACATCAATACAAACATTGAGGAATTGAGCTTTACAGAGTCCAGTCTTCAGCCTCTTACACTGCTCACAGACTCATCGAGCCGCGCCTTTAATATCAAACATGTGTTGTCTAGGAGTTAAAATCTGGGTCATTACATTGGTTCTTTCCCAGACGGACCACAACAACCAATTAGAGATGCATCCCAGAGCAGCTGACGATTCTGCCAAGTAGTGTTGTAATGATATTAGAATTTCCAACTTGAATACAGTACCTTGAATAATATTGATACTTGACACCACGGGGTAAATTGATACAACATATAAGGCGCAAAATGTCATATTGTTATGAAAAAATGTGTTTAACAAGGCATGTGTATTATGTGAAAAGCACAACAGCATCTAAGTTAATTTACTTCAGGAGGAGATGGGGTACTGGCACCACAAGAAATAAGAATATAAACATTTTCAAATATTCAATATCAATATCAAGATACGTTGGACAAGACTATTGCCAATGGTAAACATTCTCGCCCTTGAAGCTCATGTCAGTTAGCGTGCTGCTGTTGGCAGAAACATGACCTCAGCTCTGATTCTCACTTCAGAACAGAAAACCTGTGTTGACGCCGTCTCCCTTATCATCCAGAGTCATATAACTTTCTGCTTTTGTTTTTTTCCCCACTGCAAAACGTTACCCCTAAATTCCACCAGATCCGTCTTCGGCACATCTCCAGGCTGCCAGGTCAACTGACCTGTTTCACTCTAGTCTATGTGAGTACTTCGACTGGTTTCACTGCATTGCGTATCTACTCTGTTGCAGCTCCGGCAGTCTGGACGTTTCTGCAGCAGATACGCAAGGCTTCTGTTTCTGCCAGATGCCGGACCACAGTGCACTACTTCAGACAAATTCAGCAGAGGGCAGACGAGAAGTCAGACAACATCAGAACATCGTGGGAACTCCTCAGCCTCCACACTCCTGCTGTCCAACAGTGCTGTGCTGTGCTGCACTCAAAATTGAGCTTTTGGGTGTTTACGGATGAGGGAGCACCGAGCAACAACTGTAGTGGAGCTGTTCCGCAACGCATATGCAAACAGCAGAAGACCTGGGTAACTAACATGAATCTCCCTTCTGTTTACATCTGCCTCCCCAATAGATCACATGAGAGGAATCATTTAGTACACTGCTTCCTATGGTACCAGGCCCTTATCTTGTCAAGTGTGGCAAAAACAGGAGGACCCTAGTGCAAGACACTCACGAGACAGACAAGGCAAAGTCCAATACATACAAATCCAAGCACAAAAGCTGACAAAACAACAAAACGAGGACGGGGCGCGAATAGCTATTGAGAGATAGCTGGCTGCGATGGCTATACCTTGCAGCAAAAGGACTGCCAAACACATCCTAGCGATTTCTTAACGATTCCTAATGATATCCTAGCGATATCCTAACGATGTTCTAACGATTCCTAACAATTCAACAATTGCTGCGTCATACAGTGTAAGGCTGTCGTGCGAATCTCGTCGCTGACTGGATGGCCACTGTTTAGTAACAGGTTACAAACTTTTTGTCGACGCTCAGGTATCATTCTGAGGTAATGGGATTTATAGGAGACACGTACTCTCCTTCAGGATATTAAATGTAAGTATGAATGAATTAAATACGTTTTAACTGGTCTATTATGACTGTTTTTAATGTAGTTTAGTCCGATTGCAATGCTAGTGTAGATGTAAGCGTTGTGTTTACGGTACGTACGTGTTATGCTAATAGCAGACTTCAGATCATCCAAAAAGGCAAACGTTATGATATATCATTTCAAGGGGTGAATGTTTAAGTCTATGAGACAGTGGGGTTTGCTAGATCCTTTAGATTAACGTGGGAAACGATGTTAAAAGGGTAACAGTAACGACTGAGATAACATTAACGTTAGCCCCATACGTAAAGATGACCGCTGTTGTGAACTTTTAGAATTAACCATATTCGGATTGTACTACGACATTTATTTGTGTAAGGTTTATTATTTTCAGTATAGACTAGATGTAAACTGTTTTTAGGTAGGGTAACGCAAGCTAGCTGTTCGCTCATTTGTTAATTTTGTCATCGTTTCAGAGATTTTTTCTACGATAAGTGGTGGTCATCTTTAGCTATGTTTTGCGTCGTTGACCTGACATGAAAACCATTAATGCCTGAGGTGATTTTGTGTGCTTTTGAAGTAATCGAGTGACGACAGCACGATGACCCTGCGTGACCTATGGATTAACTTTCAGACCAAAATAAATTGTGAAATGATATTGTTACTGTTACCAGTCAACACATTTGCCATTTGATAGGGTAGGCTATACTATTCATTTGATAGACATATGTTGCTGAAATATTGAGAAATAAAGTCTTGCTTGTGGTGATCAGTAGTTGATGAAATATTTCCATCTGTTATGGTTCATTTTTATTGTTTTCCATATCTTGTCCCTAAAATCTGCAGAAATGACAAAGACTGGGAAATCAGATGGCCGGGGGGCAGGAGATGGAGGGCGGTAATGCAGCAGATTGCTGATTGTCCTCTGACCTGCCTGAAAGGTCAAACTACTGTCCCCAAACAAGACATATTTGGGAAAAGGATCCCCTGCATGTGCGGATACCACCAGGTAAGCGATGCCATTGAATCATAAAATTCAATTCAAATTCAAATATACTGGAAAATGTAATGGATAATGGTTTCTCCTCCATTCTATTGTTTTTTTTTTTCAGCGTTAAACAGTGTGAGTATGTAGTTATTTGGGTGCAGAGTATTGTTAGGCTTAGGGGAAATGTACTTTAAATGCAAACACAGTTTTGTTTTTCCCAGTCAGCAGAGAAGACAGGGACAGCAGCATCCAGTGCAGGTCAGCTGAGTGCTCCACAGGCCAGTGCAGCAGCTGGAACAAATTACAGTTCACAGGCCAGTGCAGGTGCAGCAGCTGGGAAAGTTGTTGCAACACAGTGACCTACCTGATGTTCCTGCCCCTGTTCCTGCTCCTCCCACAGCCCATGAGACGTCACCGGCACCACCAAGACACCCACTAACTCTGCAGCCTCCTGAGATAAACTGGGTGAGTTTTCTACCAAAGCAGTTCACCAGAGTCATCCAGCCAGCTGACCAGGAGTGGATTGCCCACATTTTATATGACAGTACTGGACAGCTGAAACCAAACCTGTCTCAGAACTGGTTTCATCCCCCCAGCCCCACCAAATCCATCTCACCTCCTGATCTTCATAATTATTTCCGGCAGCGGATGTTCCTGTGAGCTCCAATGCGGATGTGGTGCATCCCTGTGAAATGCATCCAGTGCAATAGGAAGATGCACTATTCTGGCATTTACGCTAATGTCAGGGAGGTAATTGTCATTGATTCAATGTATTACCTGGTGGGTGGAGACTATCCAAGGTGCAGCAAATGCATGATTCCCGTCCGCCCTTAGAGCATTGACATTTTAAAACAGCTTGATCCCTCCCACCATTACAAATTCCCAGCTGTCCTCACAACCCATGTGGCACTGGACAGGAGGTGTGTTGCGATGTTGCGCCCAAGAACATCAGGGAACAGCTCCAGCTATTTACAGCAAGACTTGCAGGAGATACACAGTGAGGAGTGGGCTAGCAGGACCATCGACTACCTCATTGATTGTGAGGTCCACCAAAAGTCCTGTGTCCTCACCCAGTCTGAAGCTGTGTAGCAGCCGCCACCACCCTTCAGTCCCCTGCTCCTGGCCCAGTGGTTTGAGATGGTTCGTGCCAATGACATTCTGAGTTACCTTGATGAGTTGAAGGGTGTCATCACGTCAAATTACAGAGATTCTGGTGAGCCAGAGCCAGATGCCATATGTGTGGACAGAGACTGCTGCAGTGAGACAGGTATGTTGCCTTCAATTTGTGTTGTGTCTTATGAATTACATTTGATAAAACAATAGTTTTGGCAGGAGATCAATCCATTTGGTGCTGGAAACAAACAGAGATGCATTTTTTTACTGTCTGTTGCTTATTGTTATAGGGGTGGGTCCAGTTCTCACATGGTTTCGGCCATGGACGTCAACGGTGAGACAGGATATTTTCCATTTTATGAGGAAGTTCACCAGTGGCCTTTGGTTAAGGCATTGGACTTGAAATCCAATGGGAACTTCCCACACAGGTTCGAACCCTGCTCGCAGCGTTTGAGGCTCCTGAACGCAGATTAGCTTCATTCAGAGTGTATTAATATTGAACATTTTGCATGTCCAAATTGCACCAAATTTGGCGCTGCACTACCTGGGGTCCTCATCTACACACCTGCTAAGAATGAAGTGGATCAGATAAGGGATTCTCAAGATATGCAAAGGACATCCAGACAGACACACAGATGGATTCTTTGCTTTACAGTTAAACAGTTAAAAGTGTGTATGAATACATTTCTTAGCGTCAGTATTTAAAGAGTTTGGAATCTTTTGTCTACCCCTTTCTGGCAGTGAGAGTTGTTGCACAAACACTGCCAGCGTACTGCGTCAAGGATCAGGTAGTCCTCACTCACATGCAGCAAAATGAAAAAAAATGGAATGCACAGTCACCTCACTGTAGCTCACAGAAACGCTGGAGTGTATTTGAATAAGCTCCAAGGCAGATGGCTGACACCAGCTTCACCTGATGTAGCACATTGATAACCCTTTAAGGGAAGGCCTTCAACTTCAGTTACTGTCTATAAATCCACAGATAAACTTCACAAATGGTCCACACCATTGCCTTGAAGCATTTATTCCGAAACATTAACCAAGGAAGCGTTCATCACTATAAATTACTTCCATTACTGCTGCTCCTTTTCCAAGGGACTCTGCTCAGAGCACATCAAGCACAATAGTAAACAATGCTCACGCCTATCCACAATGCACCTCTCCTCTCATAAAGTGTACACCATAACATCCTGAAATACGTTTATATAAACTCAAGCAGTGGAGAACATAAATTCTGGGGCCTGAGATGTATCATGGCGTGAAAAATCAGGTTACTAGCACTGCTATGCAAACCCAGGTGGAAAATGATATATAGGATGGTGATAAATAGTGGCCATAGACGGCTTTATAGTCAGTGGCCCTGTATCCATGTTATCCTTGCCATTTACATGTATCTTAGACATTTGAATTTGATTTATCTCCTGCTTAACAATTATATTTATATTCAGGTATAAATGCACAAAGAGAATCATTACTGCACAAGCAGAAATAAAAGCAAAAGCAATTTTTTCTACTCGGCTGCACTGACTTTTTTTTTTTTGATAGTTGTCCCTCTTGCAGCATCAAACAGACATGCTGAGACAACTCTCTCCTGCTTGCAATGCACCAGAATTACCTGTGGTTTGGATCTCATGTGATTTGAATACCCCACAGGGATTATACCTGGGTGTAACTGAAAGGTAACAGCTGCCCATGCTGAGTAGCTGTTGAGCCCTTTAAATTTGCAAATCCAAGCGGACTTTAATGATTTCCATTGCAGCCTCGAGGAAGGGCACAAAAACAAAAGCTAATGAAAAAACAAGGAATTCCTTCAAAAGAGAAATACTCTGAGGGACAGATTACAGAGAAAATGGAGTGACGCTTTGAGATTGCAGCCAGAGTCAGTGTGAATTCAGCGTCTGATTTACTAAGGCAGCAGCTCATTAGTTCATGTTAAAAGGCAATAAACATGTTCATGCTAAATGAGAATGATGCGAAATTAAAGCCGGAGCTAAAATGCTCAGAATACAAGCCACAGACGGTGGAGGGAGGATGAGAGAGACTGAGCAGGTGGAGGTGGAGATGCTGTTAATATGGATGTAAATGCTGAGGTAAATGCAGCCAAATGTGCACATGCATTATTTAAGGAAAAGTTTAGTCGCGGCCTGCAAGGATTTCACAGTTTGATGAACACAAACCTCAATACCTGTCCACTATCCATGTGTGTTGTGGTAATCAGATATTATGTTCATTAATAATAGTCTAACTGCTTAATTTTAGCTTGTGGTAAACATATTTAAGTCATATACGGGGTCATACCTAATGTAAGTTTCTTTTCCACTACTAGAAAACAACCTTATAATTTGACTGTGAGAGCAGCTAAGTACAATTCATACAGACAGTTCTTTTTCAATGGTGACCTGTAGTGGCCGTGGTCATTATAACGGTGGTATAAAGCAGGGGCTCAGGAGAAGTAGAATGAAGAACAAGTCAATATAGGGAGGAGGTCAGGGACAGATGGGTGTGCAAAACAAGCACCCAGGAGTGTGCTGTTCATGTCCAATGTGAGTGACATCACGTACAAGAACCAAGAAACATCATCAGTAACAAAACAAGCCAATGAAGGTGTGGTTCACCTGTTGCTGCTATGCTCCTACAGTCATGTTGTTTGGAACCAGTGATTAACAGTACATCATTTTGGAAGTGGCTAGCAAGCTACGCAATCAGTCGTTTATGTATGAGGATGTGTTATATAGGACCATCATTGCAACGGGGCAAAAAAGTGACAAAGTCTGGGTTCAGGCCAGGCTGTTCTGGCTGAATGGGTTGAGCTGTCTCTCCCTCTCTCTGAACCTTCATTACGAATGTAGCTTGAGGACACAAGATCACTCACTAGAATCGGTCATCAGCCACTGACCTTAAATCAACACATGATGAGTCAAGTTGCTGATCAGCCAAAAGAAAATTGGCAGCAAGACACAGAGAAAGAGGAGGAAGGCAGCAGGTATTTGAAAATTTGAAGAGTTACTCAGCGTATTTAGATAAAGCTGGCTGAATGTGAGGAGAGCTCATGAATATTGCATGGGATCCTATGACTCCATTAAGTGTGATATATGCAACTTTGAGCCAGCCAGCATGAAATGAAGCAGTTTAATGTGGCTTTATAAGACTATTTATCATGTTCACATCAGGGAGGCTTTCTATAAGGAAGGGCTGTTTAGTGAATAGACAACCACAAGTGGGCCTTTTTACACCGAGATGAGCCAGTTAAGAGCATAACATTTGTAGCATCACTAAAGACACTTTGCAAAAGGTAATCGTTTTGTTTTTGGATCGACATGATTATTTCTAATATTCACAGTGGAAATGTGGATCAAATCTTACTCCAAGGTAAATGCAAATATACCTTTATAGGCTGCACCTAGTGGCTTGAATATGACCTGTTTTCTTTGTCTCCATCTTGTTGTCTTCCTGTATCAGCAGGTCCAATCCACAAGCTTATATTTGTATGTATCAGTGTATGAGCTTGTGCCAATGCTATGGAGCTGTGTTGTTCTGTTTGTAATGACTTGACCTGCTGGGAATTGGTTTCACACGTGTTCGATCAAGCTATAGATGAATAAATAGGTCCAACTGTAGAGTAAGCCACGCATAGGCTGTCTCACCATGCATGACTCATTTTGCAATGTCCAAACTTTTTCTTTCTCATTGTACAGGCCTGCTCGATATCAACTAGAAACATTTAAATCCAGACTCAGTGCTGAATCCCCTTTATGTTTGGTGTGGCCGTAGCTCAGGAGGCAGAGCGGGTTACCCAGCAACCAGAAGATCGCTGGTTCCTATCCCTGGTTCCCCCGGCTGCACCTTGCATGTCGCAGCATTCTTGAGCAAGATACTGAACCTCTGCTCTCGATGAGCAGGTCGGCCTCTGCTGTCAGTGAATGAATGTGAGTGGGAATGGGTGAATGCGGTCAGTGGAAATGCCATCCATCCATTTACCACGTGGTCCATGTGTTTCGGTCATCCTTGTTGAGATGGTGGCTGAGCCCTGCTGACCACAGTGATTCTTAGCATGATCCAGGGTCGCGGTCCAAGGCAGATTCCAGTCGGCTAATAGAGTGATGTAGTAATCTGAAAACTGGTTAGCATTTTTGCACTTCCAGTCATCTCAAAGACTATGAGTGTTCATCAGTGAAGATTGCTGAAAAAAACGCTTAAGTATCATAAACTTGTGTTTGTAACCAAGCTTATTTTAATAATCTACAGCCAAAGCGAGCTACTGCAAAGTGTGTAGGTAGCAGCAGTCATTACACTGGTAATATGCCTCTCCCTATATTTTTGGAGCTATCTGCAAAGTCTGACCATATCTTACGAATTACACCTTTAAACTTGAATTTAAGGTGAGCATAGGAGGTATAAACAGCCTCACAGTTTCAAACTCAGCATATACATCATTCTGCACAGTAAAGGTCAAACATAAAAGTGAAGTAACGGAAAGCAAAATGCATTTTTTAGTCAAGGGGGTCTTTGATGTTGATGGAATGAGTAAAATATTCATTTTAAGCGTTGGCTGCAGTTGTTATTCCTAATAATAAGCCATGGATCTTTATATAATTTACATCAGCCATTTAAATGCGCACCCTGAGCCATTCTGAAACAGCTGATGTTTAGCTCATCCACACAGTAGCTCAGTCAGTGTTCCATCAGAGCAAAACAAAACAAAAACAACTGAACTGTACAAACTGAGTAATTAAAGTTAATTTCACGCATCTGCAGTTTGTGATCCAGCAGACACCGAGGCATTAATCATAATTAGTTGAGATGCTCAGATGCCCTCCAGACCTATCAATCAGCAGGCCACCTCTGGCCCCGCTTCTGAGCTGGAGAGCGTCGTCTGCACTGCTGAGCAGGTTGTAAGCTGTCAGCAGCCGTTCATTCACGAGTCTAATGCCACCGTCGGGCAGAAAAGGGCAGCAAAGGACTGTCACCAACCTTTTCCACCCAGGCTACCACCTGTTTGAAAAACCTTCCTCCGGGAGACAGAACCCCGTCCTGAAAGATCAAGACCACCTGCCTTCTCAGAAGAATCTTGCCAAGAGCTGCCACCTAACTGACACCCAGCCCTCTAAGGATTCACCCAGCACAACCCACATGATCCTAAAAGTTAGCCTTGTTATCGTCACAGCTTATTACATGCCACAAATCATCACAACTTTTGCAAACAGCCTCGCATTACTTACTGTAGTGTGTACCATTCATCTTCAGGTGATATGGTTGCTGAATGTTAGACGTCCCTGGTGTAAGGTCAGGTCAAATTTGAATTGTGCTGTACAAAAAAAAAAGAGGAATTGTTGTGTTCTCTTAATTTTCTTCCAGTCACATATCTCCAAATAATACTATTTCCCAGATAGCAATCTAATTTTTAAATTCCTTGAGGCGTTCTATCATCCTTAAACCTCAAAAATAAAATAAAAGATGTTTGTTTCCTGGGTCCACTCTTTAAACATAACTAAACAAATAACTCATTTGAAGTCATCTACCATGCAGTCTGATTAACAAGACATTAATCAGTGCTTAGAATAATTCAATAATGTACTAGAATTTTAACTAGGGGTCTGTGATTTTTCTGTCAGGTTGCTGATAAAATAAGCAAATGTGAGTCTTTGAGTTTGCTTAAATTCCTGAAATAAGGTCTGTAGTTACCACAGACTTAGGATATTCACACGTTTTGTTCAACGACATACAATGATCTTATTGAATGAATCGTGAATGAAGAGTAAAGTTCCTCAACACTGTACTTAAGTGCATGATTTATGCCATCACTGGTTGATGGACATTTTGACAGTAAGATTTTCATTTTTACTGCAAATGAAATTAGGGTCCAAATATTTGATTTTTAATAAATAAAGTATTGGTACTTTTACATGTAAGTCATAAACTGCCAGTGATACAAACTTTCATGTTACAACCTTAAACCACATTGCAAACTCAGACTAGTCTCAATATTTCCCCCTCTATGCGCATCATCATTGTATGTGCTTGAAACTGAGACCATTTAGTAAGAAAAGTGTATAGACAACTCTATCTGACTCAACTCACCTGCTGCTGATACCAGCTCTTGCAAACTTTCATTTTCATTTTTTTAAAGAGAAAAGAAAACCAAAGAAACCGCTTGAGGGCTTCGGTACTCACGTTGCTATCTTATCTATCCGAGTTGGATGTCTGTTAGCCCGCAAGCTGGCAGCCTGGGTTTTAGTGGCATGTTAACCATACTTTTCCCATGTCAACATTGCCAACACAGTCTAATTTTGCACACATAATAAACACTGTGGACTGCAACACAGAACCCTGGTGCCAGAAATATTGGTGTGCTATTAACAGAATAATCTATCATTTAAATAGAGCGTTAATTTGGAAAATATGTGTTCCTGTTTTGTCGTCCCAAATTAAATTGATTGAATTTCTTAAAACTGCATCCTCCTCCACCCACAGCCAGCATCTGTAATAATCAATACCCTTTGAATTACATGCATAACATTTTTTGTGTCTGTTCTGCCAATGAATTGATTAAGACTTATGTTTAATAATATAGTCTTTTTTTCCCCATTGCAACATAATTTCAAAGAAATCACAGAGGAATACTGTGCTGTGCTGTGCTGTGCTGCACACCAGGAATGCTGTTCTCATCTTGCTTCACCTGTGGACTTAAACACATTTCACAATACAAGAGTTGAGTTATATCTCAATGGGGAGTACTGTTGGTGGATTTGATGGTAGATACCTGCTGCGGCCCATCCTGGTGTTTTATTCCATGCCCCAGACTGAATTTCTTGCTGTCATTAAAGCAGCCTTTGAAGACAAAATGGAGTTTCTACTGTTTGCCATGTGTCACATGTGTCACATGCCGAGATCTGCAGTGCTTTGAGTTCGGTTTCAACTCTTGGTTCATCTTGGTTGTCTCTCCTTGCTGTCACATATCAACCTTGCACCAAACATACTTGTGTTGTGTGTGACACTGCAGGCATGATAAGGACCAAAGTCTCTCAAATTTTAAGAAAATTAATCTTTTAAATCTCAGCATGCAGGGACAGTTTGTAAACTTACGTTCAAAGTGTAATACTTGCTACTATATAGTAATATTTAATGTAATATGTACACAAATATTCTATCTATTGGCGGTCTTAAGTATCTACCATTCTTTGCTGCGTTGTTGGCTATAAATTAGCTTTTTTCTTTGTAAGTCTGCGAGGGATAAGCTTCTAATTTAGACAGTACAGATTGAGACAGTCGAAGAGATTTGATTAACAATCAGTTATGATTGCACTGCGCACTGTGCTGAACATGTGCAATGGCTGCCTGCAGAGTTTCTCGAGGCTGTGATTGGCTGTTGAGTTTTCGCACTCCAGTAAAAAGTTCACTAAAGACATCAGTCAATGTTTTTAGTGAACTTTTTGTTAATCAGCATCTTGTGAACTTTTGTTAATCAGCATCTTACTATGATCAGCCAGCAGCACCACCACACTTCAGAGACCGCTCCACAGACTCATGCTAGGTGTTAATGTCTGTAATGGGCAGGTTGATTGCCAGTGGACCAAGCCACTTTGAGGAAAAGGAGGGGGGCTAAAAACTTAAGTTTAAAAACTAAAAAACACATGGTTTAACATTTTTAATTAAGTGTTTTCAATGCATATTACTATACGTTTAGTATATATAATAAAATGGAAGCTGTATTTATATATATATATATATATATATATATATATTATATGTTTTTACTTATGTAGGTTACTCAGGAGGACAAATTTCGTTTTTCCCTGAGAAGGGGGTCCAGATCCCCTGTCCCTGTAGCAGCTGTACATTTAAATCTCAAAAACGGGGCAACTCACACCAAAACAATCGATGGATAAGTAGCACTACAGGTAAGAGGACAAATAAATAGTTTTGATTTGGGGCTGAACTGTCAATTTAAATGAAGCACAACGTGTTGCTCATAACGTCTCTAATTAATCTGAAAAAAGGAAGAGCTAAATGTTCGCACATACCATATGTGCAGCCTCTGTGTTGGCTGAAAAGGATGTTGTACAGACAGATTGCATCCATGGACCCGGCACCCTCTTTAAATGGTCTATGCTGCGTGGTCCACAGTCTAAGGCGCAAGTGCATTTAGCGTGTGTCCAGCTGCCTTTTGCTAGTTATAATCTGGCCAAAAATGAAGGTGCAAGGCGCAAATGGATTGTAATTACACTCTAAATTAGTCACTGGTGTGTTTTGGGAATTACAAAAATCAGACCAATCAGAGTGTCATCTCTGATTACCTTTAAAGAGCCAGGTGCAAAACAAGCTGGTGCATCGTTATACATGAAGTATACATTGTCCTGATAAATCCGAGCTCCATCAGAGCTGTCTGGAGCTGAAAGTTTAATCCTGTTCCCTATGGAGAGTTACCTCTGTGCTGTAGAGTTTATAACTAAGCTTTCATTTTTGTGGCTTTATCATGTAACACAATTTGTTACAGTGACATTACTGTGTGCATGGAGGCATTTAAAATAACTGAAAGCAGCACCTCTAATCATAACATCAGTCATGCACGTTGTGAACCCACCTATGTAAACTGACTTTAGACCCGGCTATTGTTGGTCAATGGTGCAGTCACTTCCTGCTGCCTAAAGATAGCAATCCACCACCACACCTCATTTTAAGACCAACCTATCCAGGGGTGCGCAGATGGAAGTACAAATGAAGTACATTTGCTATTCACACAAAGTGGACAATGAGTGTGAAAATGACAACTGCATCGATCTGAAACTAGCAATGACACATCCGCTCCCATGTGTGCTGCTTGCACCAGGTGTATGGTAGAGCCCTTGATCTCAGCAGTCCACAATGGTTCCTTGAATCTGTACTTTACTTGAAATTGTAATATTTTCTTCAGTTCACCAAGAACTGGAAAGAGGAACCAAATCATTCACAAACAGAAGAGCCAGGCAGACATTATTACATTCTGTGGAGGAAATAATCCTGAAATCTTCAGCAGGGAAGACGGATGTACTGTGTGTGAAGGCGAGGAGATGAGCTGGGTGTGAAGGTATCTATGGACTCCAGGAATACTGTCTCAGCCCAGTCATTATTCTTAAAGGCAGGTGGTAGAAAAGCCATATCAACACCCGTGACAGGACTGTATATCTTTTGAGAATGCATGTGTATGTATACCCTATGTATGTATGACTCTTTGCGTGTGCATTTCTTTACCTGCCTGTCTACGTGCCTGTATCCCTGTGCTTTTGTGTTGGTGTGTTTGCCATCAATTATGTCAATGTGCCACCTCTCCAGGTATTTCATTTATACACGTGGCTCATTGCTTGACAGCACAATCCACAATAAATCTATTCCGACTGGCTTTTGTATTTTCATCTGTCTCTTTGAGTAATTCACAGGATGCAGCCATATTCTCCTGTTTGTTGACAAGCGTCTGAGACGCCAGCTGTGCTCCATAGATTTCCAATGTAGCATTTAAAAAAACATGTCTGCTGTTGCACATAGTACAGCAGCCCGCTTTAAGTATGTTTGCCAAAGTTTAAAACCTTCAGATTCTTTCTCTCACAGGCTTTAGCGCCCACACAAAACACTTTGGTAAATCTGCCAGTGGCAGGTGTTGGTCAAAAATGTCGAAAAAAGAAAGGCGATGTCATTAGCAGATTTAAACTTTTCCATGTCGGTCACTTGCGTTAACTGGATAATTCTGAAAATTATTGCCCTAGGAGAATAAAATATTGGCTGCCTGGTTTACATGAGGTGAGTTAGTACTTGTTTGAACTCTTTCTAGGACTTATAAAGTTTATGACTAAGAGATTGTTCTGAAATATGGTCCACAAATTTCAAAATGGTGCAAATGGTTTAATGGAAAATTGCATTTTGAAATGTATGTTCGATTATACTTGCAATAGTGACCCATGAAGGGACCCTGGCATCTCATTTGAAGTCTTGTTCCACAGCAAACAACTACAGATCTTGGACTGAGTCCAGCTTCAGCCCTCAGTCGCAGCTCATCTTGAGCTTATGCACTTCTCCAGTCCTCGGCCTGAGGCTTCTCCTCAGCTTTTTCTTTACTCACTCAAACCTCTACACTCTCACAGGTTCCTCCCCAAGTTCCAGTTTCATCCTGAGTCCTGGCCCTACACTCAAGCCACTCTGTAGGGACTCATCCCTATAGACCTCACTGCTAGCACACTGTTATTTATTTGCTTCTCTCTGTAGCCACAAAACAATCTTTTCCTTTGACCATCATCAACACAGGTCAAGCAGAGAGAAGATTATAAAAGAAGGGAGTTTTATTTGTCCTTCGGACCGTGGAAGCTGAGTGTTTCTTTTTTGTTCTTTATCGTTTTACAAAAGCTGGGGTAATTTCCCATTTAAGTTTGTCTGTACCCAGTGTACCTTTCTCTCCTTTTGTTCCTAAAGATTCTGCAGTTGCAATAGCTGTAAACAGTGTTTTCTGTCTCTTAAAAACAGATGAAACAGGTCCCAAGAAGTAGAAATACACTTCCAAATTCACTCCCCTTGGTGAGAGACCTTCACCGTTTGTGTTGTAGGTAGGTAAGCTGTCGACTTTTGATAATTCATACATATAACATATTCAGTTTATTTTAATGTTAGCTATGAATTTAAGACTAAGGCATTTTAACTTTTCATCTTTGTGTCCAAACCTGGGAGAAGTCCGTCCAAATCCAAATATAAAATGGTTGATTACAGAAAAACAATTTACACAACAGCCCAATGTCGTCCTTTGTGTCCAATGGGACATTCTTTGGACTATTGGGCTGCTGAAACAATGAACAGTCCCCATTGCAGCAAAAGTTTAAACGCAACTAATCTGCAATAAGCTATCACCTAAAATAATGAATCCCCATTTGACCCCATTTGAATGTAAAGTGTGCTACCTTCAAACTGGTGTGTAATTACACATCCAGATGATAATATAATTATGATAATAAACGTATTTATAATGGGCCCCTAAACAGAGTCTACATAGTGCTTGACAGGTACAGCAGGATACTCAGGAAGATGATATAATGGGATAAATGCTTTACCAGGTTAAAAAATAAAGCATATTTATTTAAGTTTGTTATTGGGTGGCAACTGCTAGCAGCTGTAGAGGAGGAAGTGAGGAGAAGTAGTATGAAGAGCGACCAGTCTATATGGGGAGGGGAAGGGTCGATGGTAGGCAAGGACAGGACTTTCATTCAGGAAACTGCTGTCCGTGTCCAGTATGAAACCAGAGGTCGACAGTGTGTTCTTATGACTTACAAATGTAGTTAAGTTACTTCATGTATTTAACATGGTTAGTTACGTACTTGGTATATTTTTAGCTGAAGTAACAGAAGTAATGTAGTGATTCAAAGCCAAACCATGATGTTTCCCTAAACCTAGCCAAGTTTTTTTCTTGCCTAAACCTAACCAAACAGTAACCGTACGACAAAAAGTTGTGTCCCACTGCAACTGTACTGTTCTTTTGGGAGACGCCGATAAACAATCTATTCAGTTGTTTAGGTAGTGCGACAGCTGGGGACAGAAGATACTGTGAAATGTGGCACAACATGAAGACATATGAATTAAAAAGGCAGAACAGTGACACATTACTGCACATATCATCATACCAACTGCACTGACACTTCATAATTAAAAGATGTTGAGCTGAGATTGCGAAGTGCATCGGTTTGAAAAACACCACTTTCCCGCTTTTGAGGCGAATCGTGTATAATGCTACACCATCTGCTGAACGGTTCCTGGCTAGTGACATTCACATCTGTGATTAGACAGATAATTAAATCAAAACGCTGCAGTCTGCCGTGTGTGTCTGTGCCGGCAGAGAAAATGGGAAATTGTGAAATGAGGTTGAAATTAAAACTGATCTCAGTAATCTTTTCTCATATAAGAAGTGTGGTTAGTTCCACATATGAAACAGGGATTTTACATGTCAGTGTTTCTCAGGGGAAATAAGGCCTGTCAAGGCTGCTACTAGATCCGCATATAAGGCTGACTACCTTGCCGGTTAAACATTTGGGATTTCAGATTAAGAGAAAGCTGGACCCTGAAGGAGACTCAGGAGAGTGCAAGTGACATCTCTGTGTTAAGGCAGCGTGGCAGTGGCTTACAAAGGCTTCAAATAGAGGCAAAGGATAATTAATGCTAAAACTGAACATTCCTTATACAAGAACATTTATGTACCCGCCCATTAAAGCTACTGATCTAGTTCATTTGTTGCCAGTTGTCATTCACACAAATGTTACCAAGCATTTCCTTGAATTGGGCTGATTTTTGGGAAAATCAGCAGACAAACATAACAAACTGATCAAGTGGTCCAATAAGGGACCCAAACAAGAGAAGAGAGCTGCTTCCCCTCCAACCTCCCTTTAATATGAGGCTGATCAGAAGCAGACAAGATGAGGAGAGAAAACAAAGAAGGGGGGAGCGCGTAACATGGAGTTTGTATGACATGTGTTTCATCATGAGTTAATGAGGCATGTAAGGCGCTCTCAGAGACACCTGAATTCAGAATATGATTTTGTTTTTCTGTCCAGGAATTTCTTGACCTTTTGTGAGTTTGTTCTGTTTGATTCATATTTTGTTTGTTTCACATATCTCCCAGCTGAAACTACAGGGGCTGTCAGACCATCCCTCTGACACAAGACACAAGACAGGCCCGGGAGCTAGCTGGTTAGCATGCTAACGTTAGCGGACATATCAGCAACACAGTGCATAGATGTCTTTGACGTAACGTCAACACTGTTGTGGCAATCTAGCAATACTTACCAACTGCCAGTGTTGTGTCTGAACGAGTTCACGAATGATCGTTTGTGAACTCGTTCATATTTTGGGCGAACATGAACTGAACGTTCTGTATTCTGCCTGCTGAACGTTATTGTGAGCGCGTTCATTTTGGTGTTTGTGAACAGCACTCTCTCACAGTTTAACTTCGTTCAAGAGAGTGCCAGATTTCTATAGAGCCTTCCAGGCAAAAAACGGCTAAAACACACCATAACCAGGCCTTAATATGTAGCGGAAAATCACCCAATCTGGCAACACCAGCCACGACAGAGGCGCACTGCCGCATGCGTCATCAATATGCTAAGCATGGAGACAAAAACTAATGGAAAAGGTCATTGATGATCCAGGTGGGAAAAATCAGACCTTTTTGTTAAACTTCACCCGCCAGGTTTCAAAAAGCAACTCCGTACATCAACAACATCAACAGCAAACCTGAAATGGCACATTGAACTAAAGCACCCGGCTAGCCTTTCAAGGTCTGTGCGAGTGGATAAAAAATCAAACGACACGGCAACGGCGAGCCAAAACAGATCCTCTACCACCCAAATCACATTAACGGTGTACAGTTGCAACTCCGCTGTCTTCATCTCCCAACCTGGTTTTGCAGGATATTGCTGGAGAGCTGCAGTTTAAGTGTTAAAACTGATCAAATAATTGCTGTCTGTGGTTCTATATGGGCTGTGGCAATCACATATTGAAAAAAACTATGAACGAGTTCATTTTTGGAACTGTGAACTTAGTTCAAAATTTTGAATTATGAACTATGAACTGAACTAGTTCATTTTAAAATTTGTGAACTGAACTTTGAACTAGTTCATGTAGAAAGTGAACGTTCCCAACACTGCCAACTACAGTAGCTTATCCCTCTGTTTATACAAGTTGTTCATGCATTGTAACCACAGTGTCATCCCATCCCACCTCTCATCTGGAGACCTCTTCAATTCCCCTGGTACCCATTCTTGTTCTTCTGTCCTCCCCTTGTTTATATTCTCCTTTCTACCACCCACTCCTTGCTGACACAAAGCCACCATGTGGGGATATGTGCTGATTGTCAATACAGCATCGAATTTACCACTATTCATATTGTGCTTGGTGCAAGCTTGTAATGGGTTTTCAAAACCATCTGCAAATCCCGATTTAAAAAAATAGGCTTTTGTTTTTCACACATGCCTCCCACTCTTTCCCAACAGAATACGAAAAAAATCTGGTTAATTACAAGACAATACATTCGTGTTCTGTCCTAATTATGTAAAAGCATATCAATTATTCTAGTTCCCTAAAGGTTGCATTATCATATATCCACTGTGCAATGGACCAAATAAGAGCTTCTCCGTGTGAATTGTACATTACGGTCGCTGGTTAAATTTGCAGAGCTGTCAGACGATCAAACACGAAATGCTTTCAACATTTACTTCAAGCTCTGGGGAGAAAATCTCAGCTGTAGATAACAAAACACTGATTTATATGCACCTATTTAACGGACAAATAGGCATGCTACTTTGAGCTAAGCTTGCAGTAATGTCATCAAGGATGTGTTACCAATTAATTTTACATTACAAACAAGCCTAAGTTCATTTAGAACTCTCACTAGGAAATACCTTCACTGATGCAGATATTGTGCACGGTTGAAAATGTTTTTGAGACACTTGTTGAAACGGTTTGTACGCTTTAGGGCTGTGGGGCGTGTTTTTTCCCCGTGGCAGTGGTTGACTGCAATTTGACGCCTCGTCCCACATTACTGTCTACATGTTTGAGCCAGCTGCCCTCCGTTGTTCTCCTATCGGAAACTCTGTGATCACCAATATGTATGTCAAACTTCCCCCTCAGTAAACAATAAATGCTGTTCACATGAATGTACATCAGATGTCAGGCCTACTGCATTTGTGCATATATTTCTTTATACATCACAAACTGCTGCTTGGAGTTATTGACCATTTGCTAAACCCTGTTCTTATCAGTTATTTTCAGTCATATCTTAGCAAACACAAAGCAGGTGTGGCAGCCTGTCAAGGTTTCAATTTATGTCATTCCGAAGTTGCTATTACTGTGGTGGTGTCTGCCTACAGTACTGAAGTGTTTGAATGCAAGATCTTGGAACCATTTTCTACTTTTAACTTCACTTTCTATGCAACATTACTTTTGATAAGGATCTTCAGCAAAGCAGGAAGTACCCGCACAGATCTCAGCTGATCTGACTGTTTTGCAGCAGATTTCAGACCGTATGCACTCAATACAGGAAGTAAAAACAAGCTAGCTAACTCACTGATGAGTGTAATACATCCCTTTTTAAATTTTCTCTGTGTGAAAACCTCAACAGCATATTTAGCTATCTCTTATGACATGCTAGCTGTGTGACACGTAGCTTGGAATGTGTGCAAAGTGGTTCATACAACTTTTTTTACAAAATGGCAACACACCTGACAAGGCATCTCATATGTGCAGTGTTGGGAGTAATGCGCTACAAAGCAACGCGTTACTGTAATTCCACTACTTTTAGAGGTAACGAGCATGTAAGGAAACTATTTTTTTTTTATCAAGTAACGCAATTACAATGACTGAAATTTAAATGAGTTCGTGTTACGCTGGTCGGGAAATAATACCAGGGAGCTTTGCTGTATCTTGAGGAGCCGTCGCCTTTATTCCACAGCCAAACTGCAGCCTATACTGTACATTAACTGCTACATCTACTACCATTACCTGCTTTGCTTTCCTTCCTCTCCCATTCATTTACCTGCTGCACGCATGCATGCTCCCTCTCTCTCTCGCTCGCCCACTCACAGCTCACGCACTGCTCTATTCCTGAGAGAGGCTGCGCCACTCTTACAACAACAGACAGGCCGACTTTAGCTGCTTCTGATCTAACGTCGCAGGACCTTATGGTGACGTAATGACACACCAGAATCACCTGGGTCTTACGTGTAGTAGAGCATGTGCACTAGAGACTGAAACGAGTCATTTCATGGGGGTTGTGATGCTCAAAATATTGTCCACCTTTTAACAGATGCTTCTTTCACAATTTAAGTTTATGGGAAAAAAGTATTCTTGGGCCCCAGTGCATCATTTAATGATGTAACTACATGTTTTTTCCACCACGAGAGGTGGGTTCTTGGTCTTGTATGTCTCGGCAACGCTCCATGCAAATGTAAAAGCATAGAAAACTAGAATAGCACTCAGTAGAGTGCCGACCACCCGCCAAGGCCCAACAGTTCCCGTCAATTCATAAAAGCCAAATCCAGTTTATAAAAAAGCATTTAAATCTGAAAGGTCCTGATTTCATTCAAGAATTAAATTACAGTCACTCATAGACACTGGACCCTTAATACACCAGAGATTTACTTTTTATCAAGATCCATGCTTTATTATTAACAACATTTAGAACATTTACTCACAATCTTAAAGAAAGTGAGAAAAAAGAAATCCCTTGTTTCATCCCTGTATACGGATCTGCACCACCTGCGACCATTCTTCATTCGGGGTCTATTCTGGGCCAACATCCATTCTTCAACCAATCAGTTATGTAGTTAATGTGCTATCCTGCTGACAGACCAACCAACCACCAAACGGACACGGGAGAAAAACATAACCTACGTGGAGGAACTTAGCGCCTTTCCCATGATTTCAGAAATATTCCATCGCATTTAACACTACAGGGGGGAGAGCCGTAATTACAGACAGGAGACAAAGCTGTGTGGAACTGAGGCATCATGGGAAGCA
Source organism: Diplodus sargus (assembly GCA_903131615.1). Taxonomy (NCBI): domain Eukaryota; kingdom Metazoa; phylum Chordata; class Actinopteri; order Spariformes; family Sparidae; genus Diplodus; species Diplodus sargus. The sequence continues at coordinate 390,323 of CAEMYA010000488.1, forward strand.
TGGAGAGGTGAAGTCACGCCTCTTCAGGTGGAGCGCCATGAGATCTTATTTCAGAGAAAAATATGTATGGCAGTGAATGCTGAGCGATATAATTTTTTGATCCCATTTGAACTGTGTGATGAATTGCATGCTTGTGAATTTAAAAGATAGGGCTTGATTTGTCTCTATTGTCAGAAGACACACTGTCTCAGTGGTGAAGCACAAGTTGGGGCACCTATAGCCCTGCAAAAACTTTGTCCAAGACAGTCTCATAGCAAGCCCACGTAGCCTTGGATAGGTAATGTTAACGATTTAACACTTTAGAGGATCTATTGTGCCGTTATCTGGAAAAGTTTAAGCAAGCTGACTAGCTTCCGCTCGGAAAGTCAGTTTTTATTCCTCAGTGATTACAGTGTGTGCATGTGAGCGATACATGGTCCCCAGGAATGAGTCTCCAGAGATTTATCTACATATTTCCCTGACATCATTCCCCTCTGCTGACCTTTAATGATTTGACTCCAGACTCAGCGGGGAGATGGAGGACGAGGAATTGGAATCCCAAAATGGAAGGAATCTGCATAATGAAGTTGAAGCGAGCACTCTGAGGCACAACGGCACCTATGACCCTTCCCTCCCTCGTGGGTTACAAGAGGAAAGGGAGCAGGGATGAGAAGGCCAGTGAGTGGCAGTCAAGGTGAGCAAAAGACACTTCCTCCTTGTTCCTTTTCCTCCTTGAGGGCTCCAGTGATCTCATTCCTTCTTTCCCAAGTGGCTGAAATGATAACAGGTGGTAGCGGCTGAAATGGCGTAGAAATCAGATATTAGTGGTTGCATTACACATTATTTTGGTGAAGAAGTGAAGAAGCAAAGAATCATACTTGTGACAAGGACTGGAGCAGCTTGTTGGACTGAAATGTGTCATCTGTTCACCTCCTCGGCTCAAACAAATTCAGCTGACATCTCCTCATTTCATTTTAATAGTAACACATTGCCGAGTACTTCCCTGTAGGGTGATAGATAAGGCTGCACTATGAGTCAAGAGTTATTTTGTTGGAAAATGATAATAGCATTAATAAGCAATTTGGCTGCAATGTATAGCCTTTTCCTCCCCTCAGCTAGCTGGCTCAGACAAAGTCTAAAGTTGAGAGCCACAGTGTGAAGATGCTATAACAGATTTTGTTTTCGCAGGCAGATCTCACATAAGTATTTGTCACGTGTGTTTTAGTTCTATGGACACATTTAAAGATTGATTCCTGCATTTCCTCGTTCAATTACATCTGGTTTCACACTGGACAAGAACAAGCCTCCTTAGTTAGAGTCCTTGTTTTAACCCAATTGTCCATCCTCGACCAACTTTGGACCAACTTTTTGGTCTTCATGCTACTTTCTCCTTTGCAGCTGTAATAATGACTCCAGCCACAAGAGGTCGGCGCCTAAAAATAAATGTAAATATGGGTTGTAATGAGCTGCTTTCATTTTCGAGCTGTATGTTTTTTCTGAGGTGGACATGCTCGTTGAAAGAACGTTTGAGACGTTAGCTGTTATGTCTCCCTTTTTATGAAAACCAGACTGTCTGAAATGGAAGTTCATTGAATAAACTTGACTTTTAAAAGTCAATCTCATAGGTTACACATTGAGTAGTGATCTCCCTGCCTCTTACAGTATACACCCCCGGGAAGATTTTGGCATGCTCTGGGCCTGGCAGTTGGCCTTTGATAAGTGTGCTGGTCGAATAGGGAAATAATTATCACATTAACTTTCAGCACCCTGACTGGGGGCATTTAAAGGGATAGTTCGGGTTTTTTGATATGAATCTGTATGGCATCCCCGTCAGCAGTGTCGTGCATCCACACTGACTTACCCCCGACAGCGTCCTGTGCGCCGAGTTCTCGCCCGGCTTTGGTGC
>CAEMYA010000488.1:392279-405854 GCA_903131615.1 Diplodus sargus
TTAAGCGACACTCAGAGGGAGTGCAGTTTGTGTCTGAGCCAGAGAAACAGAAACAGAAAGAAGGAACAGGATGATGTCTTTAATAACAAGGTTGACAAAATGATTATGTCCATGACGTGATATTTTCTACCCTGTGACATTACTAACAACGATGAGGGTTCGTGTCAGCAGGAACTAAACGATCTTGCGGAAGGTTGCACGGAGAACAATTTTCTGCTCAGCGTCTGCAAAACCAAGGAGTTTTATGTCAACTAGAAACATATCATTGTGCAGTTCTCTGACACGGTCTCAAGAAAAAATCACCTCTGCAATAGTTGGTGGGAAATAAGAATAAAAATGGCGGGAATAAAATCCAATTTGTCAATGTGCACTTTTCCCTGTAAGAGCTGACAGCTTTTGGGTATAAATCTAATTTGTTGGTTGATGTACTCAGCGTGGCATTGTCAGCGTTGCACATCACAGGGATGCTTTCCCCCACACAAGCTAATATTTTCATCAAATTTGGTGACTTTATCAAAATATGTAAATAAGCAGATTCAGTTCCTCTTCTGTGAGGCTTTTTCCTGAGGTCTTCTCACGTTGATGGATTAATGAAACGCTATCTTCTTCTCCGATAAGCATGTAATATGTGGGGGGTTATTTTCATATCTTGTTCAATGTGTTGTTTGATCATGTTGGTGTATTTGTGACTATAAGACTAAATGGGATACAAGACGTACATTTGCTTCTTGTGTGAAGGGGGCATACAGTAACTGCTGTTTACATGGGTGTGGATCAGATGACCTGGCAGCAGGCAGGTTTTGTAGCATATATTTATATACCTCGCCCTTCCCCTTCCCTCATCAGTGATCTTTTTAGTCATAGCCTAGCATCACTAACTAGGCGTGGCAGTGTAGGAACACAAGCCCATCTGAAACAACATATATATTCTCCAGTGGGGAAAGAAGTTGGCTGGAGGAAAGCTAATCCGGTTCTTCCCCCTTTTCGTCTCTTGTCAAGGTGTTATTTATGACCGGTGTTGTTCCTGTGACTGGTACATTCCAATCCAAAGCAGTCTCATACTCACCCGAGTTCCAATAAGTTCAGAAGCCGTATAAGTGGTTTCCAACTTTTGTTGAGACTCTGCCCCCAGCGCACTCAAGCGGACATCCCGCTAGGCCTTTGGACCGAGAGCTCCTCAACAGAGTACCAGACATCCCTCTGGCCACCAGGCCGATACGGCAAGCCCGCAGTCCAACCCAGAACACTCGAGGAACCAAAACTTCAGGACTTCCTGACTCTCAGACAAAGCAGGCTTCATACAGCTGGATCCACACATGTGAGAATGAGTTGGTGTCTAGAGTTCTGACTTCTATCTCATAAACGTATAAAAGATTAGGGTCTCGTTCGTATTAAAAATTACCCCCGTAATATTTAATACATAAAAGCCGACTCATAATTTCACCATCAGCCTACTATCACATAATTCTATTACTTTACTCATTACAGTGTTTACATTTTCTGTTATCTGTTGTTGTTCATCTAAAATTGTCATTTCATTTATTTCACCCTGAACTTTTTAGTCAATAAACATAGATGATCATCTGTCGCTGTCTGTGCAAGTTCATTTTAATATGAGATTGAATATAGATTTAGAAATTTAAGAAATTGATTTGAAATTTAGTTGAACTGTTCAAGCCAAACTTGTACAGTTGGATCTTGAGTAATTTCCTCCGGATTATTCAAATAGTTATACAAAGGAGGTGGTGCCCCATTTACGAGTGTATTATTAATCACCAGTGATTAATTACCTTCATTATTAAGTAGTGTATCTCCTACAGCAGCCTGTCAAGATTTCTACTTCTCTCCACTAAGGTAGTGTGCAGGGGGCTGTATATGAATCTGTGGAACTATTGGAAGATGGCAAGTTGTCATTACTGTGGTGGTGTTTCCCTACAGTATCCACATGTTTGAATGCAAGCTGTCCTTTCTTTTGATGATGTTTGATGATGATGAAGATGTCTTGGAAATCAGGAAGAACCCATGGGTTTATGAGGACTCAGTGGGAAGCCCAACGTGGGTGGATCTGGCAGTGTCTGACTCTGCCTTCAGCCTGGTTGCTGGACACGCTCACCAAACTGGAAGCGACCAAGCTAGCTATGGCTAACAAGCTTGCTGCGTTCACACAAAGGGATGCTAATTTAGTAACGTTATTCACATGAGTTTGATAGGGGAATCAACCAAGCAAGTTTGATGATACATTTGGGAGGGATAAAATATTACATTCAAGAAAGTTTTCCCCCGGTCTGATGTTGAATCCACTTTCATGACTAAAACTCATGGCCACAGGACATTCAAAAAACTCCAAAACCTTATTTATCCAATCCTATCAAGTCGTCCCTAGTGCTATAAAAGCCCCGAGGAACAATGAACTGGGTCGACTCAAGTTGAAACCCTGGAGACTGCTGCTCCAAACAACAAATCTAAACTGCAGCAAGGCCACAAACCACAGAGGGGGATGTTGGAGGCGGAGGTAACAAGCTCCATCATTTTGTATGTGCATTCAACTGAACCGTGGCTGAACAAGAAGCCCGGAGCAAAAAACAACTTTCCTTTCAAGTTCAAGGTGGATGCCAGGAGATCTCCCATGGCATTCTGAGCATCTTTTCAGGCAGAGTGAGGCTCAACAGCTGATTATTTCTTTGTGAGTAAGGAGCAGCACAAACAAGAATTAATCTGGATTTGAAGTGGAACAAGGCTGAATGATTGGGTGTTTAGTTAGTGCACGGAAGAATCACTCATGGGTGTAGCGCATCAATGCTCTATGCCCTCAATAAGCACAACAATGGCATGTGAATGAAAAGTGATCACTAGTTTTATGAGTTTTCTTATCAGCAGGTTACACCGACCTTTCTAATTTTAAGGTAATTGTATGGATTTTGTTTACTGAATAAATCTGAAGTTGATATGTTGCCCGTCACACATAAATTACCCTGCCCCTTTTGACGCTGCGGATATGTGTGATTTAACCTTGTGTTTACTGGCCAACAAGTGTTCGGATCACACTCACAGAAACGCTGAGGCCGTATTTTCCTCTCAAGTGTCAGAGACAACGAGTCATAAAAAAGGGGTCCTTTCTCGATTTGCTGAGAAGTGTCACTGTCTCCGAGAGTTCAAAGCCTTGGAAACTATTAATCCATCACAGGCTTGTCTTCCTGGCCCTTCTTCTCTGACCTTGGGCCATAAACAGCATTACTGATGTATTACAGGAGCAGAGACTGAATAATTACACGGTGGAGCTGAGGGAATCTGACGCCTTGCACAAAAGGCTGGATGTTGCCAGCAAGGATGGGAATGAATACTGTATGTCATTATAATATAGATACGCCAACAAGTCTGATTCCCTGTGGGGTAAAACCAAAGTGTGGGTGGTGATTATGCTGAGTCTGGGGCAACAGCCAAACTATATGGTTAAGGATGTATAGGATCCACACTGCAAAGGAAAACTCTCCCTGAGTGGGTTGTGTATAAGATTAATTTGTTGAAAATGGAATTCTTTTCACTTTTTCTGTAGGATAAATATACAATTTTATATCATTTAACACAGCTACTGTGTGTGGCAACATATTGCTCTCACGAAAAAGAAAATGTCGAAATGTTCTTGTCATAACAACAAACTTGTTTGTGATTGTAATTGTTTCTTGCGTATCTTCTTGTCATACAAGAATTGTCATGGTGGCAGTCATCTGCTGCTGTAATTGTAAATACTTATTTCCATTTTGCAAAGTATGATGAAACCGTTTATAGACATATTTGTACAACATCGACGTTTTTGTTTTACAAAATATTTCTGTATATGTGAGAATGCAAAAAGTGCTGAAACAGGCGAGACAGAGTAATAGGTAGTGATACAGTCTACAACATCCTGAACAAACAGGGTACATTTTCCCCTTTGGGCAATAGTGAGTTAAAAACATAAACAGCAGTAGCTAATAATTAATTTACTTAGTTGTTTGACAGATATTTTCTTACCTTTCCTTGAAAGAAAAAAGGCTTTCATTTGTGTAGACAGATGACAAGGCCGAGCACACACTGATACACAGAAACAAAGGAGTTTGTATTCAGAGGTTGGCCAGTTATACAACATTTGTTCACAATAAGTCTTATACCTGATTGATTCTTTACAGTTTTCATTTTTTTCATACAGTTTAGGAGCACAACATTGTGTGTGTGTGTGTGTGTGTGTGTGTGTGTGTGTGTGTGTGTGTGTGTGTGTGTGCGTGTGCGTGTGGTGTGTGTGTGTGTGTGTGTGTGTCTGCTAGAGGGCCAGGAAACATTCAGTTGCAGCATTTCTGCATACATATTGATGTGACCTTCGTCCCTGCATACAGCGGGAAGGAGCGGGAGCAGCATCTTTTGGTGCCGCGGTTCAATCTGTTCTGATGGTGAAATTAAACTGTACTCTTCAGCCCCACCTGGGCCAGCCGGCTTCTACAGCTGTGCCTCCATGTCGGAACAAATGAGCCAAACAAGCTCGTCCCGACTTATATATTTATTTAGGGTTATCTCCGCCTTCTCCGCTGACATTTGCTCCAGTGATGCTGCAGCTTTAAAAAAGATCAGGGATAAACAAATGTTCAGAATTTTTCATTGTAATAATAGCACATGGAATATGGAGCTCATAATTGTGCTTCTTAAAATCAGCAAAGCACACCTGATATCAGTTTTGTGGTCATAGTATTGAGGAAAATATGATCTTTTTAAAAATGGGTGAGGCTATTTATATTGGTCTGTCCAGGCATAATGCAAACAAAAACCATGTTAAATTCTGCCGGATAATCTCATACCGACATTCAAAATCCATCACTTTATGACCAATTTACCTCTACCAGCACCCGAATCTGGCTGCAAAGTGCCACTCCCAACACCTAATTACCAGTACATGATTTTTGCCTTGGTCGTGGTAAACTGCTGGACTTCTGCATGCTTTATAAATATAAACACTGGGCTCAGTTCAGTGTATCTAGATTATATCTGAACAGCTGACATCTTTCTTTAAGAAATGCATGAAATTAAAAGGGGCTGTAACTGATTTCAACACTATCAAATTATCAAAAGTCAATGTGAAAGAGGGTCACTCAGAGTCAACAGCTCCCCAATGTTCAAGGTGATTTATTACACATTTTACAACACAGGGTTGTATAACAAAATGCAATTTCGCAACTGCTTCATTCTGCACATCTTTACATAATCACATATACACCCAGGAACTAATTCTGCAGTCTGCATCTGGGCGAATGTAACAGCAGTGACAAGATGATGGTGGTAATATGGTCAGCGTTTTCAACATCAGGTAAATGCTGAATATTAACTGTGGTTGAGCACCAACCATCCAGTCCACCTCTCACTGTTGCCATTGCCATGACAAGAGCTTTATGGCAAGTTACAGCCCCACTTTTCATCATTAACTGTATTATTTTGAATTACTCTCTCAGTGTCGTTTTCAGTGGTTCCAGGTAGCAAAAAAAGCTTTCAAAACCCGCTGTACACCACCTGCTCATAGATAGAAAGTGCCTGGTGAAACATGGGGGAGCATTAACAGTTTATAAGATTAATATTTTGTTCAGGAGTGGGTAGAAACCAAAAACAAAGCAAAGAAAGAAACAAAAGGAAGGGAATATTGGGCTTGGCTACATTTTCCAGGTGGTCAGAAACATGACACTAAATGAATGATAGTTGAATGAATAACTGTTTGCCAACAAGTTCAGCATATCAGTAAAAAGGTGGTGATATGTCAGTGCTGTGTCCTTAACGTATACAACTATAAAATGCAGGTTTAAGATCAAATTCAACATCCAGCCTGAAATTTTGGCTTCCACAACAACTTTCTAGAAATCCTCCCTCCTTTGTTGTGCATTGATTGTTCACATTAAACTGTACTTAGAGACGTGGACGCCTTGAGGAGCAATGGACTGTGCCAACTTGGGTTGAAGCCCTCGGGACTGGAGCTGAAAAAACACAAGTCTCACCACAGTAAGACCATTCGCTACAGTCGAAGATGGTGGAGGCAAGAGGTGACAAGCAGGAGAACAGTGCTCTGTTAAAGCTGACCTTTACCTCAATCGTTTTTAAAAGTTCAAGAAGTGCTATATATCCAGTTTTTTTTTATTGGGTTGTGATTAAAATGGTCTTGAAATGAACAACAGTAACAATAACACTGATTCTGACTCTACCATAATGTGTCACCAAGCTAGAGAATTTTCAAGTTATAGACACATAGTGGCTTTGAACGCGGCTGTAGGGTAACCTTGACACGCTTATCTGCCTTTTCAGTTGATTCTTACGAAAAATAATCTGTTGTTCTTAGAATAAATTAAAGTTTCATTGACCAACCTACATTCAAAGTAGCAACATATTAAAACATTTGTGAAAAAGTCCCATAACTTTTCTCTATGCTTCCCTATTTATGTCCTCTGGTGACTTCAGAAAGAAGTGATAAGACAGTCATGACAGAAAAACATGTGTGCAAAAGGGAACTAATCCTTCAGTATGTTTGTGTGCTTCGTCTCTGGTGTTATAAGCTGGGAGACACACACACTGACAGATGTTCAGTGTCACTTTAATTGCAGTTAACCACCCGCACAGTTCCTTCAGTTACAGCAATTACAACAGAAAAGCTGCTTGTCATTTACCTCAGTCTGAATGTCAGAATAGCCGATGTTGCTAATGGGGTGATGACCACTCCGAATCCATGTCTTAAGCGTTGCACTGAAGCAATTATAAAATCAGCGTCGTTGGCAAAGATAATGGAAAAATTAGATGGAAGAGAAAATGATTGATGCTAATCTACAGAGGAAGCAATTTTAGAGGGAAGGAAAACAGAGGTCCTGCTTGACCAGGAAATGATTTCCTGTTGGTGTGGCAGCAGAGAGGAGGCAGGTTTATCTGGTGGGATCCATGCCATGGACTAAATGAGAGACTTTAGGAGAGAGGAGACAGTAATATCAACTCTGACAGCATGACAACAGTATCTCTCATACACACGATAACAGTAATGAGCGGTGAATATAAGCATACTGTCGTTCTGCTTACACCACAGCCTGTGTCCACAATTTGCTGTACGTCACAATGCCACGGGGACGCAGAAAGCATTATGAGTGCCATTTATAAAAATCTATCAGCAGAGTGTTATATTCTGAATTTCTGATTTTTTTACCTTAAAGAACACTTCACCCAAATCTGAAAAATTCAGTCATCATCCATTAAGTTAAATAGTCCATAACACAATTCTGAAGCTTCACAGCCAAAGAGCATCACAGCATTCTCCAAAACAACTGACAAAGATTGGGATATGATTGGGATTTGTCTTAAGACAAATCCTACCCTGCCTTTCCATCTGCATGAAGGTGAGTAGACAATGACTACATCTATATTTTTGGGTTCCTTTAAAGAAACATGAGTGAGAGATCATTACTATCACAGTACTACAGACATGAACAAGAAAATACAGTCTGTACAGTAGCTCCTGGACAGTGATTTTATCATTCAGCTCATTATGTTTTATTCTGTAAGAGTATCTGCAAGTTTTCATGAAAATATAAAGAAGTGAATTTATTCACACTGTCACCTGTGTCTGTGCTCACCACTGCTCCCACTGATACAAGTGTTGCAGAGGACTACAAGGTTGTTGTTCACCCGAAACACACACGACGAGCAGCTTTGTGATATAACGTAAACATCCTTCTGCCTCGTCTTGAAAGTGTTGCTAAGGTTACCCATACTGACCTCTTCTGTGTATGCATCATAAAGGCAAGCTTTCACGTACTTATTGTATGTTAGAACTGCAACACACCCAGTCACCACCATCTGTTAAAGGGATAGTTCGTGTTTTTTGAAGTGGGGTCATATAAAGTACATACAAAAAAATCTGCGTAGGGATACAGAGGTTCTAGGGTTGAGAAAATGTAGTGCCAAAAGAAAGGCCGGTCTGACGGCGATGTAAAGCAGTGTTCATTTTCTCTATACAACGTACACTTAAACTGTTATAGATTTTTTTTAGGTGAGCCTTGTTTTAGGTGGTTAAATTTCGCTTTTTCTCTGAGCCCCGTTCACTGCAGTACAAAGCTGAGCGTCTGGGCTGGAGCGGCTCTCTGCTTCTCCAAACTGAGGCTGCGCTGATCGGTGATCATGGTAGGAAACAGATCAACTATAGATGTGTACTTTATATGACCCAACTTCAAAAAACAGGAACTATCACTTTAAGACACTTGGAGGCTGAAGAGGTGAGACCGAGGTCCTGCTGACATCCTGAAAGATGAACTGGAGCGCAGAGCGGTCTGAGGGATGAACTCCGACTGTTTGCATGCAGAATATCAATAAAACATGAGGTGTTCAGAGACTTTGTGTCCGCCACATCGCTTTTATTTATGGAGCTTCTTCTGCATAATCCCGCTGAAGATGTAATCAGTGGAGCAGAGCAGCCCGGTGATCTATGTCGGCAGTCTTATCTGACCACTGAGGGGGTGAACAGGAACGAGATGTAGCTGTGTTTCTTATTAATAGTCTACCTTGTGCAGATGTTACAGTGTCAAAAACCAACCGCTGCCTCTAACCTCTGAGCCCTCCTCCTCACGCTTATCTGCCATGGCGATAAGACACAAAGTTGAGAAATATTTGAGAGATATTAATTAATCATGAAATGTTGGAGCCTCAAGGTGGCTGGGTGGTGATAATCGATACGGATCAGGAGCAGTGGTGGAAGAGCTATTCAGATGCCTTACTAGTAAAAGTCGTATACGACACAGTGAAATCCTGCATTCAAAACCTCTGCAAAGCAAAAGTATACAAGTAATATCGCACTTAAAGGGACAGTTCACCTCAAAATTTTACCTGTCATGCTATTTATCCAGAGATACTGGCCATAGAGATGACTGCTTTGTTTTGAATATAATCGACTTGTGGTGCTCAAAGCTATGAAAAAAATACATTTTAAAAACTCAACTTTTGGCAAGTTTAGTGTAGTAACTATTTTCTGTCAATTGAAAAAGTGAAACAAGATAATTTTGCTTGAGAAGCTGGAGAAGGGTTTTAAAAATTGTAAAACTATGAAAGGTGGCTATTAACTAAAGCTGAAAAATTTTACATTTCACTTCTGTGATATAACATAGTAAAATGTTGGGTTGCATTAAATGGAAATGCTTAGTATAGTATACATATAATATGTACAAATTTTAGGTGGAAAACCGAAAACATTTATCTAAATTATTTACAGAAATAACAGTTTTAACGTTGTGATCTATGTGGTGTGCTGCAGAAATGTCTCCTGAAGTTAGCATGCTAACCAGCTAGCAACAGCCCAGTCACACATCCCTGTGCCAGCTGGGTAAACACCAACACTCCCGTGGTGCCCTGAGCTCCTTCTCTGGACCACTAGATGCATGGCTAATCAAGCTTACTAGCTAACGTAAACTCAAGTTACTAACAGTTAAACATTACTTTGGTGATGTGCTGCCCCTTGTTTGTTTTAAATGTGAATTGGAAAGGTCGCTAATTCTTACATATTCAACCTTAGCAACTTCATAGGAGCGAGCAAATATCGACATACCCACAATTAAGGTAAGAAATATGAATAGCCTTTGGAGATGAGATCCAATCATGACGTCATCATGTTTAAATAGGGTATTGAAGCCATGCATGGTGTAGGATACCCCTCGATGGAGTCTAAACAATGGGGATGTTGGAGGTGATTGGATAAAGAGAATTTACATGGATGTGAAGAAGGGCGTGACCTACTAACAGCAGCAGACAGGATTTAAAGTTTGTCAGCAATGACATAATTGGCTTGGGAAGATGGTGGCATAACCTGGGTGGTAAATCTGAATGGTTCTTCATGTGGGGGCAACATGGATTATGTTTTGCATTTTAGTGCTGAGGGCATTTAAATACCATGTTGACTGCTGTTTCGGGCATTTGACAAGGAAGATCAGAGTAATCGGATCATGTCAGCCATGAAATGTATGCCACAAAAATGCATTTTACCATCACCGCTCTCAGCTTCATATTACATCGCAACATGTGTACTGGCGGTTCTCTGGCTTGAGGAGGCGTTCATGTATATTTTCCAGTCTGATGTTTCTCTGATTAATCGGACACCGCACTGCATAGTCAGCTGATTATGATGAAAGATGAGAGAAGAGGGAGAGAGAGAGGGACAGTAGGGAAGGGATTCCTGACTGAACGTATGCTAAGATTCATGTACTTAGTTACACTCTACCACTGACCAGGAGGAAGATTAAATCCTCTCGTGGAAGCATGCAGAGAGGAACCCCCCTCCCAGTACTGAGGAAATGAGGAAATCTCTCCCCTCATCTCCAGAGCACTCTCCAGAAGTTCCTTAATAATGTATGTGTCTAAAACAAGCCAAACCAACGCTGTGCTGACCGAGCAATCAAAAACTCACTTTGGAAACATATGAATAATGGTCCCCCTGAAACTCATGCTGCTGTAAAGTAAAATGCGGTGGTGCTTTCAAACATGACAACATGTTTCGCCACCATCAAAGCCACATTGCTATGCCGGGTACATTTCCCAGAATGATTATGATGGATACAAACTGACAACAGAGGTCCGCGATGTCGTTTGTAATCAGGTGGGTGGCGATGCTGATTCTGCTCGCGGCGCCGCAGTCTCATCAGATCACTAATCAGGGAGAAGGCCGCTGGTAATTATCCAGCCCACCTCCAGAATGCAGCGGGAGGCAGCAGCGGGGAGTCATCGCGCTCTCTCCGTCCGCCTCCTCTCTTACCGCTGATTGCTGCTGTTTCATCTGCGTGGAGAAGCATTAATCAGGTCTCTTCATTCAGGTGAGGGGCCCATTTATTCATAACACTTGACATCAACCTTGAGTGAGCGGCGAGTTAAATTCAATTATCATTCCAGCGAGCCGTGGAATGCTTTAGCCCACACGCCGCGTTGCAGGCGAGCAAAAATCCTAACGGTGTTTAGGTAATTTTGAATCATGTAAGCATGTAGTGATACTGATACAGAATGATTATTCAAAAAAATGACAGCGCGTCTGAAAATAGCCCGGAGGGGGTTTAAAATGATCTGTGACGGGCATGTAGATTGAAAAAACGTTGTTCAGTGAAGCCGAAGCCTCAGGCCTGTCCTGTCGGAGTGTTCGAATGGAGGAAAAGGAACCCGGAACATTAAAGTGGCCGCATCGCAGGAACAAAAGTGAGAAATGAAATGCATGGAATACACAGAGGTCCACTTTTCAGACTTCAAAGAACTAATCGAAAAGCCTCTCTCCATGTCAAGTAGACAGGGTTTAATTTGTAGATGGATTATCAGATGAAAAGTCCCTCAGAAGAGTCAGACAGCAGCAGGCTCCCTCCATTATTAACATTCAACCCACTCTTTTTTTCCAGTGCTACTCTAGCTTCGTCATGTAGGAAACACTACAACAGTAATACATTAACAAAAGCTTAGCAGTTTTTTTATTTATAATTTGTGTTTATAATGTTCCTTTGAAACAGTTCTCCATCGCCTTTTCTTTAACGATTCATCAAAACTAAAAACTGGGGGAGAAAATAAACATAAGGAATTTTGGCTCCCCTCTGTTTGCTGCCCATGCAGGGAGCTTCTGATGAGCAGCTTGAATGACTCCCACTGGGTGAATAAAATACCTGGAGATCATCAGATGACAGCTTTCTGTGATCTGATGAGGTCCAGAGGGAGAGCGGCTCCTGTGCATACTAACCACAAGAGAGACGAGAGAATGAATAAACAGCGAGGAGGCCACAGGGAGGGGGGGAGGAGGGCGGTACGAGTCTCAGCTCCGCTTTAACAGGTTGTTTATCTCCCGAGACTTTAAGTTGTGTCTATCACACAAAGGCAAACATGTTAGGGGACTACCCTATACCTCATGTGCCACCAATGTTTCCTGTAATTCTTCCTTGCATCTTTCTCCACCTCGATATAGAAAGGTGAAGCCGCACCCGTTCCTGTGGACCACCATGGAACCTTTTCACAGAAAAAATATGATAATAATGATAATACATTTAATTTGTACAGCGCTTGTCAGGGTACCCAAGGACACTTAACAATAACTAAGAGACTTAACAACAACTAAACAAAGAATAAATGGATAAACAAAAAATACAGGATAAAAAGATAGAAAAGTTGATTGATGGGGCTGGACCGAGAGCTAATAGGCCTTATTAAAAAGATAGGTTAGGTCTCTTTTGAAAGTCTCCAGAGAAGTCTCTTTGCGGATTTCAGCTAAGAGAGTGTTCCAGAGAGTGGGGGCTGTCACACAGAAGGCTCTGTCGCCGAGGGTTTGAAGTTTGGTGTGTGCCTGAGGAGCGCAGCTTCCGAGACTGGGTATAGGGGATGAGGAGGTCAGACTGATATTGGAGGGGAGGGAATGGAGAGATGTGTATGCCCAGCCAGGGAGAAGGCTGCACACTCAAATGAGGTGACATTCAGCACTGGAAGTTGTTTAACCAGGATGTCGGCTCGATGTATGACTGCCAGCCCACCACCACGGCCCTTAGAGCGGGGCTTCTGGATGTAAACATAGCCTGGGGGAGTAGCTTGATTGAGTTAAGAAGTCCTGCTGATGCTACCATGTCTCAGTTAGGCAAAGAATGTCAATTTTCCTGTTTGTGATGATGTCATGGATGAGTGGTACTTTGTTGTTTAGTGAACGAGGATTCACAGATACTGATGCAGGGGATGTGGAGGAAACAGCACCATTCACACAAGCCAAGGCTCTCAGATAGCTCAGTGTGCGCACCTGTGGTTGGTTTGATGACGTTGTGCCGGTGCCATGGTCCATGGAGCGCCTGTCAGTCAGCACGGAGGGAATAGCAACACCGCAGTCAGCACAGAGGGGAATAGCATTGTCCATATAAACAAACCAGGAGCAGCAGAGGAGAGCGATACAGGAGCCAGATGGTGAATAATCCTCAGGTTGAGGTGGAGGGAGGAGCAACGGAGTAATGTTGGATAGCCCACAGAATACTGAGTACACCGGTTTGAAAGTTAGCCTTACTAGGCTAACAGCTAACAGCTGATCGGCGGGGCTAACAGCTGATCGGTGGAGAAAGGCAGTCCGCAGAGGCAATTGTTCAGGTGTGCAGCCTTCACAGTTTGTAGCACAGCCCCAGAGCTTGTAAAGACAACTTGAAAAACAAAGAAAATGCAGTTTTGTTATGGATTGAGAAGCGGCGATATTCATGCCAGTGTCCTCTCGCATCTGGAAGCCATTGTGTGATGATATGATGATGATATGCATGTATTAAATGGCGAGAGACATATACTTTTGATCCTGACTGATTTTGTTATGTGTAGCAAAAATAGCGAGGACCCAAATGCAGGACACACAGGAGGCAGGCAGGGTAAAGAACAAAAAAGAGCTTTTTTTTAATTAAAGCTCTAAATCAAATCCCAGTAGGTACAAAATACAAAGACCAAGCATAAAAAAGCCGAAGGCAACAAAAACAGAAGGAGCAAGCAGGGGCAAATGAAAAAATAAAGAATAAAGAAGAGAGAACCACAAAAATATAAAAACTAAATACAGACCAAAAAAAA
>CAEMYA010000488.1:409052-427466 GCA_903131615.1 Diplodus sargus
TATAAATTAACACAGAACGTCCAAAAGTCTCAACTGGAACAAAGTTGTGTTTCCACCATCACATTAATGCTGCATGTCTCCTTTGGTAACACTTTATATTAGGCTACTCATGGTAACAATTCGCTAGTCGTTAATTAGCATGCATATTAGCAACATATTGGTTTTATATAAGTCATTATAAAGCACATCTGATTCTGACCATATTCTTCAACTTCTAACTGTGAGTTTTCACTAAATAACGTTCAAATTACAGCTAAGTGACAGTAAGTAAGGAAGACGTTGTGCATCAGTTAGAAAGTACAGTGATTCTCCTTTAGGCTGCCGGCCATTGAACTAGGAACTTGTTCATGGAAATGTGAAATGGAACGGTCAGTCAAATCTGATTCCTCAGGTGAGATCCACCAGGCCTGACCAATGTATATACAGACGACATCACAGAAGTACTGCAGCGCACATAATGAACAATTGTATTTTATCTTTTTTTTTTATTTCATTGCTTTTTACTTAATCTAGTGTCAGTTGATACATGCTTGATATAAGTTGTTCCAACCCAGTGGTAGGAGCCTACTTTATTTATTTTTTATTTATCTATTTTTACATGTGCTGATCTGTAGGTCTGGACAAAATTCAACATTGTATATCACCATATTGTCCTGCCCAAAAATCACTAAGCATGATGTTATCATTGTTAGATTTGGGTGTCTTTCTAGAATTTCATTTTATTTTATTTCAATTAAGGTTGATATGCTGTCCACTTCTTTACTTTGCATACAACTCTTTTAAAATAACAACCTAATATGAAATAGGATTTTTTTTTAAATTAGAGATATAGTAATGTGTATAAGTATTATACATTAAGTGCAGCTAGTCTGTCACTGGTTCCCATGGAAATAACCTGTTTTGTTACATAAGAGTGTTCCTCTGGAAATTGTCTATTTTCTACCACCTGATAAAGCCCACACTGAGCGAAGCATATTAACAGTGTCAGGCCCTGATCACACAGAGACTTGATGGCACTGAAAAAAACAAAACTTGCCACACAGGAGAGAAGTGCACGCTGAACACACCGTACTGGAGAAGAATGAGGGTTCAGCTGGAGACTTGTTTCAACATCTTCCTTATTTACTATCAATAAACAGTAGTTCGGCGATTGTTGAGTGAAAATGCTTGATTGGCCATGTAGAGGTTGAACACTGTCATGCAGAATAAGGCATCAATACATTATTTACAATGACTAATAAAGAGCCAACACGCTACTAAAATGCATGCTAATAAGCAACGGTTGATAAGCGTACCCAATATAAAGTGCCCCCTTTCCTTTTAATAAATGATTTTAAACATTTCAACATGGCAGAGAAATATTGATACAAGCACACAAATTAACATTTACATTTGTAAATATTTACATCCGCAAAATGACAGCAGAAAGGAAATAAATAAGATTGTTCTGTTTTTTCACTTCACATCTTGTTGAGTCACTGGTAGCAGTGGCTAGCAGGGCTGTGTGTGTCTCTTGGTAAATCCTCCAGCTCTGTCCTGTCAGGTCAGCGGGAGGTCAGTGCTCCTGCTAAATGAAAAACTCCTTTTGGTTTTCACTGGGAGCGCTCTCACAGTCCGCCTGGCTGCTGAAGGGGAACTCGTGGCCGTCTTCGGGCTGAGCTGCTTTCACTTCCTGGGTTCGATACGTCTCTTTCCTGCTGCAGATGAATCTGGCCATTATCGCCAGTGCAGACACGGTGACGAAGATCACAACTGCGATCAACCCTGAAAGCACAGAACACAACACAGCTGCTGTACATGGGGTGTACGCTCTACCAACTGAGCTACTGGGGCACCTGGTGAAGACAAAGATTGAAGACGAATGTCTGTCCATTAATAGACCATCCAGTGAAACAGTCTCTACTGCAGAACAGCATTCGTAACTGAGTGAGTATTGCTTAATCACTCTTCAACTTTCTGGCATTTCATCTCAATCTAAAATAGCACACAGGGGTCTGACTTCTAATACATGTTTTCTACTTTGTGATTTCCATTCTCCAGAGTTGGACTATATTCTGTTTCTTCAGAGTTTTATTGTAGGTATAAACAAATTCAAATTTATACCGTATAATCAAAGCTTGTAGTTTCATTTGTTATTCGTAAAGCAAAGGAAATCTGCGAGACAAAATAGTGCCAGACAGAGTTGAATGCTGCATTAATGTGGTTTTAAAATAGAAACGCAAATCTAAAATCCTTTTGTCACTCATGTTTTCATGTGCTTCTTGAGTTAAGTGTGACCCAAAATCTTATCTTAAAACTGCGAACCCTTTACTTCTCCTAACGGCCTGTTTTTTTCCTCTTCAGCCTCCAAGATCAAAATTCTTTCCTCACTTGCGTCAAGCTTAAAAACTGAGAATTTTTTCTTTGCCATCTTACTCATCTCTTTCCCCTGTATAGTCGACTGTTTGTTCTTATTCACAGAGGGATGGACAGCATTACCTCCAATTAGAGCTGAGTCACTCCTGATGGCGTTGACTAAAGGTTGACCTGGATCCGCTGAGCTGGGCTGGTCTGTAGAGAAAAATACAGAGGGAAAAAAAAATCAGAAATGATGTCCAGAATTCAAAGAGGAAAAGGTCAACAGTCAAAGATACAGAGAGGAAGGATTGTGGGACAAAGCTAGGTGGAGGGGAACATATAACAATAAGTTAGGACCCTGAGACCAAACAAAGGTAAAGACACTGTGTGTTTCATGTGTTAAAGTGATCCTGAGCCCATGTACTAATCTCCTTTAAACTATCATGTGTTTCCCAGTGGTGAACCTCTCCCTGTCCTCGCTTGTGAATACTGAGCCTTTCTAGGACACCCTTTCAAACTCAGTTATAAATGTTTTGAACTGGTCTTTTTGGAGCGTTTGACTACTTTCCGAGTCTTTTGTGACCCCTGTCTCATCATGTTTTACAACCAAGGTTTATACCTTGCAGAGGTAAAAGTTTGCAATAAAATCTTTGAATTAGTTTTAAAAGTGGCAGGCAATCAGTGAAGATAGGCAAGGATGAAAGTAATGTAAATAAAAGCCTAGCAGCCATGATTTGAACAAGCTGAAGGCAAGAGATGGCTTTATGACTAACAGTGTTGGGGGTAGTGCATTACAAAATTAAGGCATTACAGTAATATATTTCTTTTAGTGGTAACGGAGTAATACAGTTATGTGCGTTTATTATATGTTTCGGAAAAATATGACCCAAGGAAGGGAACAAATGGAGAACACGAAGGGGCCCAGAATTTACCCTTGGGGAACTCCACAGGGAAAGGGGCCATGGCAAATAATGTGCTGGTACCTACTTCATAATAAGAAAAATGTTGATGAAGTACAACACTGAATATATTTTCTTTATAATGTTCAGTTTATTATGTCAACATGGGCCAAAAAATAATTAAATAATAATCGAAAAAATATCCACACTTTTTTGGAACTGGGTTTGTCGACAAAAATACATCAAGAAGACTAAAAAGGAAGGAGGCTGAGGAGAAGGTAGAGTCAGTGAAAGAACCATCCATCAGTGTAGAAAGTACTCATTGAAAGCTTCTGCTCAGCCTCAAAGGACTTCACTGCGGTTGTCTCATCTATTGTAGTATCATCACTCTGTCTGCTTACCGAGGAGGATGGTTAATGAGCCCATAAAGAAGTTTAATGAACAGCCCTAAGAATAATATTAAAGACACACCAGATGGATTCCCAAGTTGGGAATGGGTGGGGTTGTTAACTAATGATATATACCCTGAACACAGTATAGTATAGTGTAGGGTGTAAGGGCTGAGTCTGTTCCTTGTACCTGATAAGGAGTGTGTGGTTTCTGCTGCATATTGATCGACTGGGGAGGATGAACCACAGCTCGACTGGACCAATGGGCCGGTGACAATAACAGGGCTGTCAGGGTGCAGCAGAGCAGCTTTCAGTGGACTGATGGAGTTGAAACGAACACCTGACAGACAGCCGGTGAACCCAAGAGAGGCCAGTCCGGCCAGCTCGGCCTCCAACTCATCAGACTCTGAGCACACACAGAGAAAAACACAATGACAAGAAAGACTGAGCGACAAAGAGACCCATTTGTTATCAGCAAGTTCCAATTACACACTTAAAATACAGTAATGATAAATATTTATCTTGATGAGACCACAGTCTCCATGATAAGTGGTATCAATCTATGTCTAAATCATTTTAATATCCATTTTGACTTTACAGCAGGGGATTAACCTGCTGGAAATGAGTTTTCTTCACTCATTTGTCAAATAAAACACTGATAGATGACATAGAAAATAAAACAAAAAAACACCCATTCTTCTCATAGGAAAGATTCTGAATGCTAAGCCTGATATTTTGAAACTATTATTTGCACAATATTCATGAATGCAAACTACAATAATGTCCTATAGTGTATGTCATTTTTGATTAAAGTCAACACTGTCATCAGCATTGGTGAATAAAGCAGGTGTTCTGGATTAAGAGCAGCAGTCTTTGAGACCATCATGGCCCGCGGCTCATTCAACCATCCTGACCAGCAGTACCATCTCAGGGGAGGAGAGAGTTGGGATAAGAGCCATGCTAATTTAGCTTGGTTTTAAGGTTCCTCCTGGCTAATGTGCAGGTGCAGGTGCAGGAAATGGACACATGGGACTCAAACAACATGAAATCAGAGACTGTTTTTGCTCACAGTTTTGTCAGAGACCTGTCTCCACCAAATCATCTCGGATCAAGATTTTGCTCTGAAGATCATGTTCTGAGCCAACAGAGCTCAGGACTAGAGCTGGATGGGGAGAGGTGGAATCTGTTCATAACATCGAAGCTTGGTGCTCACACTCAGCCGAAGTGGATGGGCTATTTCCCTGGTGTCAAACTTCTGATAGGAAAATGCCGACCACATTATCATCACCCTCTTGTTGGTGCTGCTGTTACGTGTTTATGTATATTTGTACATAAATAACTGTATGTATGTTCTTTAGTTTGTGTAGTATGATTGAGTTTTTGAATTTCCATGTCATTATTCAATTTTGTTGTATAGTGATGAATGAATTACCCTAGTATCAAGTATCAAAGTTTCAAAACCCTCAATCTACGGCCAAAAAAACTGACACTCTAATATTTAGTTGGACCGCCTTTAGCTCTGATTACAGAACCGTGGCCTCGTTTTGATAAGCTTAATTTATGTAACAACATTTATTTCCATCCATTGCATACATTTTTCAGCAAGATCTTGTATTGATGATGGGAGAATCAGGCAGCTGCGTAAAGTCTTCTCCAGCACATCCCAAAGATTGTTACTGGGGTTAAGGTCTGGACTCTGTAGTTGCCAATCCACATGCGAAAATGATGCCTCATGCTCTCTGAACCTCTCTTTCACAATTTGCGCCTGATAAATCATGGCAATGTCATCTTGGAATATGCCCGAGCCATCAAGGGAGAAAAAAAATTGATGGAAAAACCTGGTTATTCAGTATATTCAGGTAGTCACAACATTGCTGAACACAGACCTGACCAACGGAATCGACCCCAGATCATAACAGGGTAAAATCTGGACTCATCAGACCACATGACCTTTTTCCATTTCTCCAAAGTCCAATTTTTATGCTTTTTTTCCCTCTGATTACGCTATCTCAAGTGGTTTTCTTAAGGATACACCGCAGTTTAATGCCAATCCCTTAAGTTCTCTATACATAGTGTGTGTGGAAATGCTCTTAGATTCATTATTAAACGTAGCCATAAGTTCTACTGTCGGTTTTTGCTATTTCATTTCACCAACTGTTTAAGTGATCTATGATCACGATCATTCAAGATTTTTCCCACCCACATTTCTTCCTCCAAGATCATAATTCACCACTATCGTTCCAGGTTTTAATAGTGCAATGGACAGTTCTGAATCCAATTTTAGTAGTTTCAGTGATGTCCTTAGTTATTTTCTTTGCTTGATGCAGACCAATAATTTGACCATTCTGAAACAGAGTAACATCTTTTCCATCACCAGAAGATATATCTTCTAACATGGTTGTTAAATAAGTGAGAAGTGAGAAGTTCCTCACTGCATCGGTTAAATAACTTGCTGCCGGCTGAAACATATTAATCACTGCAGTAATTATCCAATGGAAGGCTCTTTCCTATTTGCTTAGTTAAATCGAGGTGGTGACTTTTACTTTTGGCCGGGCACCGTTTATAGGGAAAATATAAATAAAGAAATAAACACAACATGAGATATATAATTTAAAGACAAATTACTTCCCACGGCTCAAGGGATCATGTTCAATTTCAGACTTAATCAAAGCCCCATCAAACACACAGCTGATAAACAGCCCTCTCCAGCCAGGCCAAGCCACAGTGTCCCCATTCACATGGTGAAGAGTTGTCTCTCTCTGGTAATAACTTAGATGACTGCCAATGATGTGCTGTGTAATCAAATTCCTCAGCAGGAATAATTGTAGTTTACACTGACATTTATAGCTGCTTGAGATTTTATTTAGCGCCTGCTGTCACAGACAGTGATGTTACGAGTACATGAGCCACAAGTGAGATGAAGTTTTGTTATGACAGGTGAGAGGCGATCCAGTGGGTGCCAGGGGTTTTACCTGTAAATACATTTTGAAAGCATATAACCCACTGTTTATAAACCGGTGCCACAAAGATGGAAAACATTTTTTTTTGGCTCATGGTCTTCATCTTGAACTGAAGCCTTCATTTAAGATATCTGAAAACGTTCCGATGCTACTCATGGTCCCCAGATGATGAATTTTAAACCTTAATATCCTTAAACCTTTTTTCTCTCACAAAATGTATAAAAACCGCAATTGGACACAAGAATTATAATAATATAAAAGGCAGACTACCATGAAATTTGCTCAGCATATTTATGCTCCAAAGGGAATTAATCCTTTCGATTTTAATGACCCGACTGCTTCCCCTCCAGCCGTGAGACTCTAAAATTAGAAAAGTAGCTGTTATGTAGTTTGTTCCACCTGGTACTTTCATATTGTAGTACGTAATTAACATTTCAGTCTCGGATGATGTGGCTTTAGACTCGTTTCTTGCCAGCTGTTTATTAAAAGTGCTACACATTGTGTTTTAAAGCAGGTTTTGGTCTAAATGTCCACTAAGAAAGAGACGGTGCCTATCTCTGTACTCAAAGGACTGAGCAACCTGTGTATGTACTGTGGCATGACAAACAACACGAGAGGAGATCATAACTTGTTTTACTTTGATGCCTGATGCTTTACATGAAATATTCCTGTTTGCATCTACTGAGCAGCCTGCAAGATAGGGGTGAATTATAGAAATGGGTAAAAAAATTAATGGCAAAACAGATTTAAGTAACAAATTATCTCGCACTGCATTAGTGTTTATTTTTTTTCTCCACTGTTTGAAAAGAGACAGTTTATCGCAACCTTTCATCATCTTCTTTCTAATAAATGAAAGCGTGTGCAGGCAGGGGAGTTTGTCTCTTAATGAGAAAACAAATTAATAGACGTCTTTTGGTGGCAGGAGATGACACATTAGCTCATTGGTTCCATGTTAGTTTCATGTTTGTAGTTTTTTAACGTTCACTTCATAATCTAATCAGTTTTAAACGCATGTCAAAATAATATTTAAGATCCGATTAATTATCCGATATTCAACTTTGTAAGGCCCACAGAAACGCGGATTGTGATGAAGGAACACCCGAGAATATAACATTCGGAACCAAACAATTGAAATCAAGCAAATAAGGTCCAAGAATGTGGAGTCCCAATAAAGGATGATGTAACATTTCTGTTCTTATTTCTTATACGGATGAATCACCAGCATTAGTGCTGAATATAGTCCGTGCCTTTTCACTAAGAAGGATTTGGATGATTGTGGGAGCCGTCAGACCCCACACTGACAGCACTGGCCTTGTATCCATGGACTGAAGATTACTGTCCACCTCCGCCCAGCTGCTGCTTTTTACCTCCACCTCCCTGCGTATCACTGTCTCACCCTGCCTCTCACTTCATCATTACTCTCCCTCTCTCTCTCTATATATATGAGCCTCTCAGTCTCTCCATTCTTTCCTGCTCCATTAGTTAGGCTGATGGATGACAGCGCTGGCAGGGAGTGACAGTATATCAACTGTCTTGCGGCCTCTCTGATACTGATATGACTGCTGGGGTCCTCTGGCCCAGCAGAGGGAAGGCTGGGTCACGTACTAACATAGCCTGGGTCAACACACACACACAGAAAAAAAAGTTAGAACTGAAAACAGCATCAATTTCGACTCTTCCTTGTTTGTTACATGGGATGTGCAGAACCTAGACAGCTATTTAGTTTTTCATGGTCATAACTCAAGGGATTTTAAAGAAATATTCCAGTAATTATATAAAAATAAATAATATGGAACATTGAATCACTGCTGTGACGCAAAAAAATCACTTATCCTCTCAGCTGAGGGTTTGGACATTCATAGATTTTATAGATTACTGATTCTTGGTTTCTATCAGTGGGAGAAAAAACACTCTTATTTCAGTCAATTTTAAAGATGTGCCATTTTTAAAGATGTGCAAGAGAGGTTCAGTAGTCTGCTTCTCTTCAGTAACACGCATCGAGCAAAGCCATGTCCGTTACACACAGCGAACAAAAGCTCCTCACGCTTTGGCCACACTACACGATCGCTGCTGTGCTGTCACACAGCACAACTTTCTGTCTCGTATTGGGGGTTCTGCCATTGTTGCAGTTTCCACACTACCTGACTGATCAACAACAGACATGACAAGATCACAAAGCGAGGCACTGCATGAGAATGACGCCACCCGAGCAGATCCAGTTGTTCGTTCACTGATTTGCGGCACTGAAAAGGATGCCTGCTCATATCGTGGTTCAGAAAGGATGACACGGTTACATATGCAGAAAAGCTTTTGCTTGTGTGTTCTGTTAAAAAAATAATAAAAAATAATAATAATACACTTAAGGAAGGAGTTTAGGGCACCTCAACCACTTCACATGGTGCTGGATCCTCCGGGAGGACTGGGTGGGGACAAACTTAATCAGAATGTAACATATTGATGCCGTGTGCATCATCATCAGAGTAAAAAAATACAGAGACTCACACCTTCTTCAATAACCTCCCCTAATTAGAACCCTAATCCAGCACAGACTGGAGAAATGGGGAGGGAGCAATCAATTGGAAGCGGAAGGAATTCACAGCTAGACAGGTTCACTTGTACAGATAGAACACACACATTTACTGATGTTAGTTATGATAATCTGTATCGTTTGACTCTGATGAAGACGCACACGGCATCGAAACTTAGTCTTTTAACAAAAGTTTGTGGTCTGAATCCCTGAGCTCCAGCCTACCTTGGACTTAGTTCCTCGACTTTGTCCCCGTCAGGAGATACAGGTCAATATTGTGCCTGCTCCATACACATAGATGCATGATAAAATCGGTTTCCGAGATACTGCAGATGACAGCAAAGGAGAAAGCAGAGGGGTCTCTGCTTTCATTAATGGCTCCCCAATCCGTCTGCGACTCCAGCAGATATTTAGCCAGCGGACATCAGAGACACATCTGCCGGCTGTCCCAGAGCTCCTGTGCAACACGCGCTGATCTGCCTCTGATCTGGGCCTTTTATGTCGGCGATCTTTAGAAGCAAGTGGAAGCTCACGGCTACAACTTAGCTTAAAGTTTGCATGAAGTCAAAATTACTTTTTAAGTATTTTTCAACTATGTCTTGCTCCATATCACACCTATACACCAGTATCAGGTCAGCACCATTCTAGATAGATATTAATTATTCGTCTAATGCACGCTTTCATTATTTCATGCCATGGATGTATCGGCAAATAGAAGAACCAGAGGAGTGTGTTACGAGGGACTGTGCAAAAATACAACTTTATTCAGTAATTTAGGTGCAACTTGGTCATGATTTTTGGAGAAAAATGTTTCTGTCTCTCTATTTGCTGCCCTCGTGCTGATCTGCCTTGAGAAGCTCTGGACAGATAGCTTTCATTGTTGCTAAAGTAACTGCTAACAAACTGATAACCAACAGCCTCTCAATGACATCTCCGAAGCGGGGCCATATGCGGCCTCTGAGAACAATGATGGAGACCAGCTGGAGTACCAAGGTGATTTATAGTCTTCTGGTTGACAGTCACCTTTAGCTTTGCTGCCAAAGAAAACACTAACTGGTGCTAAATATAGTTAACTGTTGTAAGCTCAGTAAACAGTCCTTGCTGACACAGCCACCGGTTTCCAAAAAAACACCTCGGTACTGTATTCCCTTCATCAGATTAGCCTCCATTGTCTGAAAGGCGTGGGGTAGGACGTAACATACATTGCGTGCTATTGGCTGTTTTTACAGGACGTATGTCTGTAACAAAATCTTTAATATTTAGGAGAAGCCTGACGAGGACAGATCAGTCCTGCAGAGGACGACAGGAGCGATGTGAAAGTGAAATGTTCTGTCAGACGGAGAGAGGGTAAACTGTACCGTCTGACTTCCTGGTTTGGTTTGACCCTCCCTTCACAGCAGCTGCAGCTTATTGGTTGTTATGCCGAATCGCAGGGTGCTGACTCCAATCTTCTCAGTCATTCGTTCTTTTCAATCTCTCCTCATTACCATGCAAAGTGAGGGACCTTTTCTAAAGTTATTACCATTACAGCTGTCTGAAGCCTGGCCTCAACCAGACAGACATAAAGACTGTATTACTCACCGCCTCGATAACACAGATAAAAGTTCACCAACGCGTACTGTATTTTACCTCCCCATATGGCTCTAAAATGCATCGAATACCTCACAACAATGGCTTAAGTGGGTGTCTCCACCTTTAGTAATTTCTCGGGCTGTTCGTATTTCACATCTCCACGGCAGAGCGCTGTGTTTGTGACTATTTGAATATGGATGTCAACTTGTTTTTTAAAAAGCACCGCAGCTGTTTCTCAGGCTGCAGATTTCCCTCTGGACCACCCGACCCGATGAATAGAAAACAGCAGAAAGCCTCCGCACAGCGATTTGTTGCATGAGGCCAAACATCTCAGTGCTGTTATTCAAATGAGTCTGTCTAAGTGCTGGAGTCTGCACTAAAAGAGTCCCACTTACCCTGCACTCTGCCCAGGATGAGCGATTTGATGCTGTTGAATTCAATGTCAGATGTCAAGTTGAAGTCCTCTCTGGCATCCTGGTCGATCTGAAAGATAACGTAAGTCACAACTGTGAAGGTAAAAGCGAAGCAGGTAGAAAGCAAAGACAATGACAAACAGTGGAGCAGAATTAATTCTATTGTAAAAGAAGATCTCTGGAACTTTATTGTTGCGCTTGTCTTTAGTTTGTGTTAGCGGACTCCATTTCCACACTAACATTACTCTCTGCTGGAGGTGCGACGATGAGGCACTTGAGAAGTAGCATAGAGCGTGAAAGTGTTTCACAAAGAAATACTCAGTCCAGCAGCATTAAACAACTTCAGCACACTGTCCACAGGCTTGCAGGGGCAAATGAGAGAGATCTCATTTTTCACGTCACGTTAACTCATTATGGCCAGTAAAGAAGTGATCAATACATGTTGATTGAAACAAATTTCTGCTCTCGGAAGAAACCTTGACAACTGTCTGCAGAGAAGCCAGCAATTAAACAAAAAAAGCTGGTTCAAATGGGACACCAATAAACCTGCAGTGGTTCAAAAGTTGCTGCGTATGGAAGTTTAAGTGGAGCAGGTTGCGATACCTCAGAGTCAGACACAACAGAGAGGTGGTAATGAACTGTTTGCACAGAACAAGATTTGGGCTTGAGTGAATCATTAATCAATATCTGCTAATGATCAAAGTGAAACTAAAGTGGAACCACAGAACACAGGGAAGTAAAAAAAAAAGGCAGCTTAAGACCAGAGACGAGATGTGGCACTCATGAATTTTCTTCACGAGGTTTTCCAAATATTTTTCTTGTGGTGTGAGCTGCCTCCGGACACTCTGCTGCCCGAGGCAAGATTATTCCCCGGCACCCTGAGGGGCTTTATCTTTTCACTACAATTTATTACAATTAACAATCTAATACATTATAATTTGAAGACGATTTGCTCTCTGATGCTCACTGTCACTCCACTGATTAAAAGTGATGGCTGCTGTGTTCTGTGGCTCTGAGGGTGACTCGCTCAACCGCCGCGGTCAGCGTTTTAATAAATCTAAGAAGGACGTTTCTGACAGCCATCATTCAGGGATGACTGATATCTAAAGCAAGATTAATCAAAGTGCCCGGATTGGTGGGCTTATCTCCATTTCATCGTGTAGATTGTTTGTCATTTCATCTTTTGTTGCAGGTGACTGGAGGTTAAGACGCACCGGTGCTCAGAGTTTCCTAATCATGAGCATCGTCCCAGCTTGTATTACATTATAATGTGAAAACATGTAACAAAAGAGAGCTGGGTATTCACATCCCTGTGTACACGATTCCTTTGCAGTCTGAGCATTAGCGGGGGAATCACAAAATAAGTGGCAGCCAACAGTTTGGATTAATAATATGACGACGAGCGTTAGCTACAATCTGCCTGCAGATCCTTCTCATTATCGGCGGTTTAGCGCAGTGGGAGCAGAGGCTTTGTTCAACAATGTAATGCACAATTTGGATGTCAGTATGACGGACCTTTTTCAGGGAAATCTGGCGAACTAATGACAAAAGATTTCGTCCTAATCTTTGTGTTCACAGTGTCTATGTCAAAACACTTGCTGTAGTCACCTGCGTGCCACAGTGTGTATCTTGTGTTTACCTGAACGGACACAGTGTCTGCCAGTCTCCTGATGGTCACCGTGTGCAGGCGTCCGTCAGCCAAGTTGGTGACTCTGCTCCACAGCACCTCCGCATCTCTGCTGCTGTGCAACTTGTACCTCAGTTCCAGCTCGTCTTCGTAGACACAAAACAACAAAACAGTCTTACCCCTGAATGTAAGCACGCGCAGAATCAAAGAGTCCATTCAAAAGTCTATAGAGTTTCTTCTTTGCTCCTTGTCTTTCAGTGTGATCTCAGATCAGTCAGTACATTAAGGTAATAGAGCTTTATTTGTTCCAAAGGTCCAATTTGACGGACAGTATGGACAGATGTCACTGAATGAAAAAAACACTCATACATAGACAAATACAGATTTAACAAAGTGGAACTATCTAAGCACTGCCATTAGGAAAGATAATCACATTTTGTCTCAGATTGGTACGAGCCTGGGCTCAACAATGAAGACTGCCCGATAAAATATTCTGGAAAGCAGGGAACTGCATGTCTTAAAGGCCAGATTCAGTCTATTATCAAAGAAATTACAATCCAAATTGCCACATCAGTTCACAGTGTTGTTTTCTGGATAGTAGTGTTAGCTGAAGAGAGTGTGTTGGACTTTCCAAACATGTCAAACGTTTAAGACCCAAGACAAATCAGAACTGGTCTTTGATCAATAATCGAGCACTTAAGCCAATTTACTCAAAAACTGTCCACAGTTATTCGGCGACATGTATTTACTCCTTCAAAGGAGGAACATTCGATCCACACATCTGGTGTTCCACAATGAATTAAGCGGCTGCAAACCATTCAGTGCTGCGAGGGTTAGTGTTTTTTTTTTTTATCTCTGTGAACAACAATCTCAAACAATATCAATGATTGGAAATTAATTCCCCAATTTTTTTAACAGCGGTATTCTTCATGAATTCCACCTCGCGGAGATAATTTGAATGCTCTGAGATATCTGCACACTTTATAGATGATCAGTAATGATCGAAAATAATCTTCTCTTAATAATCCAAACACACACTTAGTGCCCTTTCCAATTTCTTTCTAATTATGACTCAGTATGCTGGCTCTTTTTTTTCAAACACAGACTAATAGGGAGCGGTTGCCCTATCGTAAGAGCGGATCTTAATAATGAAAACAGTCTCGCAGGGGGCACGGGGTTGTCTCAGGCGAGTCAAGTTTCTTTGTGTGCAGCAGCTGAGGCTCCTGCTAACTGCAGCAGCAAGAGAGAGAAGCATGAGAAAAAACCTTCTCAAGGCATCCAAAAGAAACCTCTCTCTGGGATTATATGAGACACTACAGTAAGAGGGCGGATACCTGATGACGGCGTGATCAGCTATCATATACCTGCTGTCCTTCGCTTTCTCTCACTCAGTCAAAATGCTGACAGTTGTGCTCACTAACAGCAGAATCTACGACAATTTAAAAAAAAAAAGTTTCACCCAGCGGTTTGAAGGATACCTCAAATTTTTTTCAGCAAAGGTTTCTTCTCTCTGGCTTTTGCCATCGTGATAATGTGTCGTGTTCAATGCTACAAAGAAATCTCCAAAAGATTAACTCTACCTCGCTTTATAATTAAAATACAGCTACATTCACAAAATTACAGTGGCCGGATAATGACAAATCCTATTACGCTGTGCAGGAATGCTGGAATTGCTCCCTGCCAGCTGGAGCTGTGTGGAGCTCCGCAGCCAGGCGAGAGAGGAAAAATTGAACACAATAAATAATCACAATGGCGAGGACGAGGGAAGAAAGAACCCCGCTGGAAACAGAATTATCATTTAATAGTAACCGTGCCCAGTGTTTTCTTTGAACCTGAGACTGTGCATAACAATTAGCTTCGCAGGAGAGGAGAGGAGAGGAGAGGAGAGGAGAGGAGAGGAGAGGAGAGGAGTCTGTTTCTCTGTCCTCACCATGTTGATTGATGAGCACAGCCAGGTACTCCCTGTAGAAAGAGCTGATGTAGAGCAGCAGAGCAGGACTCTGACCGGTCCTGAAGCTCAGGGAGATGTTCTCTCCTCTCAGAGTCGCATCAGAGTAGATGGAGGAAGGCAAGGCGCTGCTGTTCCTGCTCAGTTCATAGGGCTCCTTGAGGGTGTAGGTGATGGACGTGGTCGACATAAAGCTGGCTGAAACCTCTGAAAGTGAGAAGATACAGCGCTGGGACGTGTCAGTGATGGATTTTCCACCATTTCCAGCATGTACTCAGTCCTTTAAAGTCAGAATTTTTTCATCGTGTTCCAAGATACCAGCTGCTGAATCAAGAAGCTGCAAGCCTTATATTACGGCGAGGATTCATACTTATCCTCATGAATACATGATATGAAATGTATTTCACAATTTTTTTACTTAATAATTCCACTGCGCAAAGATAATATCAAAGCTCGGAGGTGTCTGGGAATAAAGCTGACTGAAACCTCCAAAAGTTAGAGAGCTGCAGTTTTGGGGAAAAGGGCACATCGTCAAAATTACTTTCCTAGTTTGTTTTAAATGTTGAATGTTCTGAAAATATAATGAGCTTTTACAGTTGAAATAACGTCAGAGGATATTATTGGCATTTCGTTAACATGAGCTCCTTATGCAGCAAGCACACAGCACTATCTGATCTGTGGCCAAGGTACTTTTAGTCCATGTTAAAAAATCCAAACTACTTTTTGTTGGAGGATATCTTAGAATATATAAAGTAACTGTTTTACAATCAAAGTTGTTTGTGATTTGAAGATATAGTTTGACTTTTTAAAATCACATATGCTTTCTTGATGATAGTGATCTCGTCTCTTTTTTATGAGGCTTTTGTTATGATTGACGCTCGGACAAAATCTGCACCAGAGAGTTGTGTGGCATCACATGGACTTTTTTAGCCTTTGGTCTTGATGGATTGATAAAGAAAATAATAAGTGAGCTTTAGAGGTGCTAGTAGGTGGATGTTTGGACAGAGCCAAACAAGCTTTCCCTCCTCTTTCCAGTCTCTGTTCTAAACTAAGCTAAGCTAAGGTGGTGTGTAATATCACAATATTTTTAGGCTGTATGGTGTATGCATGGACACCAGGTCCTAGGACTGGGAGTCAAAATCAAATGTTACTATATTTTTTTACCAAATACCTCAATATCCACATTGTGACAATTTTGTAGAGATAACTACTGGTTCTTTCACAATGAGGTTTTTGATAAATAATCATCAGTAAAATTGACATAATGACTAAGTGGGTAGGTCGATCATTAAGGGAGGTGTTACAACAGTGTGATACATTCAAAAAAATGACATCACTTTACTGTAATGCAGCCTTTAAAACCCAAAAGATAACACTTATACCCTTATATATCAGGATATAATGATATTCAAAATCTCAGACTATATATAGTCTCATATCACAATAATGATATTTGTCATATATATTGCGAACAGCCAATCAGATCAACAGCGGGAGAGCGGCATGTCAGTGGAGCCAGTTGGTAAATAAACTCCATAAGTCAATCAATAGACAAACAAAAACACCTTTTCCATTGAGAATAGTCTTCAGTATTGTTCTTTGCTCTTCTTTCACTGGAATATAGTCAGAAGTTTTGGTTCAGTATAACTGATGCTATAGCAGCATCTACAATAAGATATTGTGGAGCCACCACTGTTAATTTCAAAGGAACAATCTCTTCTCTCATAGTCCGTCACATCAGAACCGCGTCTGTAGCTGCCAGTGGTTTCTTCCAGTGGTTTCTTCCTGGAAGCCGGTTGGTCCAACGAACGTGTGTTCAGCCACAAGCACATAGCTCAAGTCCTGGCACGATGGATTTGCAAGATCGCATGATCCAGCTGCCTCTCGAGGTGACTGCTGTCTCACACACAAGCAAGTGAAATAATCCAATTTCCCAAAGTGTTGAACTATTCCTTTGGGCTGGCTTACGAGACTTACGAGACTATTTGTGCAGCCGTGACTCAGTGAAACATTATGATGACATCTGACACCTCCCAACAAGCCCTTGATGCATTACATGGCGGACACGTGGAGGGCTAGAAGAGTCTTTTAGGACAATCTCAGTTCTTGACCTTCTGCAGAATGGGCTCATTATGACTCTCTCAGAACGGGTGTCGAGAGGCCAAAGGGTGCAGACAGTGAGCGAGACAGACGGTCAGGGTCGGTCTAACGTCTGCTGAAGGATCTGAACTGAAGGAACAGAAAGATCCACTCACACAAGCTGTCTGCTCTCTACCTCCTCATTTAAGCAGCAGGGCATGATGGGTCATTATAACATTTTGCTTAAGGCTTCAGCCCAAACCTGTCGACTTACTAACAAATCAAAACTTGTTGCTGTATTTCAAGCCCTGTTGTTGTAGTTTTTATTCTGGTTGTTTGTGTGAATATTAGAAACTTCTGGATATCTGAAATATGAGTCGGTAAGTGACTGTTCGTGACACCCTTAGGCAATTTAGAACCTGCTGTAACAGGGCGCGAGCCACGCTTAGCAGCTCTGTTCTGCTCTGTTCCATTCAGGGAAATTTACAATCCAGTCTCCCCGACCAACCGAGTTAATGTTGCAGGAAATACTTTTAATAATCAGGAAACAGAATAAGTCACCCCACTGACATGACATTTTTTTTCCTGCCTCCCAGAATTCCGTGCAGGCCACCGTCCTGTGTTTGTCAGACTCTTGATGGTGACTGACATCGGTGTGACCTCTGTGATGGACGGAGAAAATTGATGCGGCAGATTTGTTCAAACATTGTGCCACTTTCTTTTAGAAATGTTGGGAAAAAAAAATTAATACGGATATGATTTCTCTTCCAACGATGTCTTGAATGTGCACAATTTCTCCCTCTTCTCCATTTCTCTGTCCGTGTCTCACTGACTGAGGATGATGAGGTTCACCAGTGCAGCTGACTGCAACCTGAGCACTGCCAGAAACAGGTTGCAAAGACTAAAAATGGAAAAAAAGCTGTGAAGCTTTGACATAAACCGGGAGAAACTTTGAAGAGCTGTGACCATGAGAGGAAACTGGGAGATGGCAATTGAAAACAGGCAGTTGGTTGGCAAGTGTGCGCTTAATGAACTGTGTGTAACCTTTATTTCCTCAAACCGACAAAAGACAGTGAGTCAGATGAAATGGCTCAATGTACGGAATAGCACAAAGAGACATTTCCTGTGCCAGGACTTTCACATACCAACGCAGTGGATGGTGGCGTTCCTGGCGTAGGTGAGCTATTCCCCTGCGCGTCTGACTAATGCAACACTGCTGCTGACTGCCATATCTGAGTGGCAAACAAATCTCTTCCTTTGTTTGGAGAGCCTCTGAATGGGCCGCAGCTGGCAACATAAATGCAATAAAAAGCAGCAGAACTCCCTGCTGCTCAAATCAAACAGTCATGAGCTTAATATTACCGTGAACTGATACCAGATGACAGAAATATGATGAAATCACTGTTTAGCTGGAAAGGAAAAGCAGGCTGAATGTTGGGCGACAAGGAAAACACACCACCACTTACTTCTAAAATGTTTCATCGCATTACTGTTGTCTTGTAATTAAAGTATAGAAATACTATACAGGCCTTATAATTAAAGATATTTAAAGGTTTAATAAATGACGTGTTGGAACATTCATACTGAAGAACAACTATTTGCTATGTAAAGTTAACCGGAACACATATAATATCAGCTTCTCTGTTCTTTGTTTTGTGCATGC
>CAEMYA010000488.1:427534-452755 GCA_903131615.1 Diplodus sargus
AGTGAACGTCACGTTTCACCTTTAAAATACAGTTTCAGCATAAATATTATCATTAAAACCTTCAAAAGCTGTTAAGACCCCTCTTAGTAATTATTTACCCCCGCGAATGAAGTCCGGAGCTGTTTTATGGTGTCTGCCTTCCTCAGACATAAACCCATGATAAACTCCACGCTAAATTATTCAGAGGGAAATTAAATTGTCAAGGCAATGGTAGGGATGAAGAACTAAGATAATCAACTGAGCCAATTTGAATTTGGAAGAGAGACTCCTTTTTATTTTCAAGCTGATATCACACCATGTTTTTCTCTGATTTCATCGACCAGTTCGTGTATCTGCCTGTCAAAAATAATTGGAGCTGTCCGAAGGCTTAAAATGTTGAGTCAACTTATAGCTTTGCAGATTGGAAATAATGTTTTTTTTAGCCATAAAGTTCATGTTATCAGTAGCTTGGAAAGCCTTCATGATTTGTAAAAGTGGAAACATTCGCATATCTGTCCTTTATTGGGATTGAAATGCTTTCATTGCCACTTTGGGACGCAGAAAATGAATAACATAAGAGCGCTAGTCTTCGGATCTGTGCATTTCCAGGCGGGAAGTCTCAAGTGTGTATGTGAATGTACCTTCATGACAAAAGGATCCTGTGTAGGCGGACTGGCCACAGTCACAAGTGAAACCACTGGCTCTCTCCACGCAGCGGCCCTGGTTCTGGCAGAGTGACCCGTAGCTGCTGCAGTGGCCCGGGCACCCGGGACGGACGCCCGGGGTGATCTTCGCCCTCTCCTCCAGGTCCAGAGTGACGCCGTTCAGCTGAAGAGAACGAATGCAGCCCAGGAAGCCTTTCTGTCTCGACGCAGTGCCTCCTGCCAACGAGAAAAATAAATATTGTACCCAAGATACATTGATACTAGCCCAACAAACATTGTATTGTTGCATGTCTGTTGTCTGATTGTCCAATCAAGATGACCCGCTACAGTTACAAAAATGACAGTTGTGCAGACGTCTGGAATGTTGCCTGGGCGTCCTTTCTGAGACATTCACACAGTGTGCACTCAGCAGCTTTATACAAGTATAAAAATGATAAACCAGCGTCATCACACTGGACACAAATCCCTCTCCTGAGTCTCTGGACACCCGTGCTTCACCCACTCATCCACCAAAACTTCTCCTGTACGCAGTTTTGTCACTACATGTAGCACATCACCTGAAGTCAAACCTCTGCCACACGTGATCAAAGATGGCTTCGATAAAGACCGTAGGATTTAGGAATTTTGATTGAAACCAAACAAAAACAACTGAAATGATCAATAAAATGTGAAGAAATAACGGTTGCAACATTGTGACCTCTCTGTATGGTCAGAAGCCAGAAAGCTACCAGCTAGCCTTGTCCCGTCCCGGTTAGAAGCTTCTGAGCTAGTGTGTGCAACTTTCCCAGTCCAGGATGCTAGCTGCAAGGCTAACTGGGCGAACTAGCTGACTGCCTGCCTGCCTCTACAGTAAGCAGCAGTTTGTGATTACTCTCCTGACATGGTTGCCCTCAATTTTCTTTGCGAATGAATCCGACAGGTGGCCAATTCTTACACAGTGCACCTTTAAAGATCCTGCGTTGTCTTTGTTTAAGCTAACGTCCTGTCTGTTGTGCAGCTAGCAGTTAGTCCTCTCTATATCACGACATGAACGCACAGCGATAATCACCAGCCAGCCTTTTTTTTTTCATTCAAAATAATATGATCAGTATTTCCTGGTTTGTAAGAGAGGGTCTAACTGGATCAATATTGGAGGTGGACAGAACGTCACCATCTGGATGTCTGAGAGGGACCATTTTTAGTGAGTCACACAATCAGTGCTAAAAGCCTGCCCAGTCCTCTTCTGTTCAAGAGTCCTTGTTATGTTCCTCTTATCGTCCTCTTTCTTTTAGATAATAGATTCAGTAATCACTTCTATAAAAGCTTGTACAAGGCTTTCATGATGAGGCTGAATGAATAATAATTTGAAAAGAAAAGAAGTTTAAGCTCTACTGTAAATCAGTCACGCATTGAATAGAGTGCCGGGCCAACCTCAATGATCAGCGACACAAATGTGAGAGACGCAGAGGTCGAATCACTGGATTATAGTGTAACTTTTGATTGAGTGAAAAAGTCTCGTAAGCCAGCCCAAAGCAATTTTACCTGCCCAATAAAACAGGGAGCAGCCAAATTTGGCAGAAAATCAACCATTCTGGCAACAATAGTCACCCTCCTCCTCTCATTCTGCCTCTGAATGACTGTAAATCAATGATTTTTTTTGTTGTGTTCTCTGCAGTAAATGATGATTGACAACCACATGTTTCCACTGCAGCACAACACGACCATGTCGGCCCTGCAGGGCGACGAGACACTGACACCGCTCATATCGCTGCGCTGGCTGTTGATTGGCTAACTGCATGGCTGATGAGCCATCTGGTGTCTGAAATTCATCCCTTCCACTAACAGGCGAGAGGCAAAGCATCTCTTCCTCCTTTCACCTGACAATTATCATTGTAATATACTGCAGCGACCTCACACTGTTCACAGAGTTCAGACTTGGCAGAATTACATTTCTCCCGGAGTTCCAAGCTGGCGACGTCTTATTTCATATGCACGTTTGGCAGTTATTATTTTTTCTCACAGACTGGAATTGGCAGGGTGTTACTCTCACAGTTTGAGCCTGGAAAGGCTTCAAATGTTCAGCCAGAGCAGCTTTTCATACCGCTGTATCACAAACCTGTGTGAGGTCTCCGCCTGCCGCACGAGTTATAGAACAAAGACATCACATTACGAGCACAAAAGAAAATTAATTAAAAACTCTCTAAACAACTCAATTAGGAAGAGTTTGATTACACTGAATGACGCTCATGCACAGTAAACTTCTGTTGAATGATGATTTAACTGCAGCAGAAGCTAGAATGCGTCTAGAAAACGCTGCTTGTGACTGCAGAAAAAAAAATCAAATCCTGAGTGTAATTTGGCTTAAAGAGCAATGACAGAGTCCTGAGGGACCGAACCCTCCGACCGAGGCAGAGAAAGAAATCCTGTGGGAGGCGAATGAAAAGTCGCTGTGAGAATGTCAGACACTTTGCCAGCCTCAGAGGCTCACGTCATGGTGTTCAAATACAAAGAGTGCTTCTTTAAAATAATATTAGGGATGGAAAGAGCAATACAACATTAAATACAAATCATAATACGTAAGAACATCTTCAGGCCACACATTTAGGTGCATTTTAACATACACACTAGCAAAACAACATCTGGTCACAGTCCTGTCATCTAATCCAACCATGTATTCCTACAGATGGACATTTGCAGCCGTTGTACACAAAATGGTTACCAATAATACATATGCAACCGCCTTCCTTAGTGTGGCGTTACTAGAAGCAACCAGGGAAAAGGGCAAAATTCATGTATTTTAAACAAAAATGTCAGAAAATAAAAAGAAAGAAGGCCGTGAACACAGAGGCGGTGCAGGTATTATTAAGACAGAGAACTAGCTGGGGATGTGTAAACTATCCTGGATTGGTTGCTTAATTCAAACCCAATTCAGACTCTTTTTCAAATAACTAAATACAAAGAGGAACAGGCTCACAGGCTCACAGACGCATTTTAAAGGAACCATACAATAGATTTAGTTGGTGGCATGCGATGATTACATTCTCAACCACAGTTATAGACACAGTTCTTTAGCTAACCAACACATCCTCATACCAAAACAACGGAGAAGGTGGATTGCCAGTAGCTCCTAAAACAACATATATCACCGTTCATAAAACAAGATGACCCTTGCAGCGTACCAGCAACAGGAGAACCACAGTTTCACTGTGCGCTCCCAGTTTGTTTAGGTTTAGAAAAACATGGTGGTTTGTCTTCAAATAACGTTACTTTTGTAACATCAGTAACAAACATATGGACGTTACGCACACACAGTCTGTTGCAATGATAATATGTTACAAGATGTAACTTAATCATATTAGGAAGTTAAAACAACTCTGAAACTCAGAGCTCACACTCCCACACAGGGTTTAAGAACCTGCACCTCCATTCCAGTTAGTCAGAACTGAAGAAGCCTCTTGGATGAGAAGTGAAGCATCTTCAAGAAGCTGAAACAACTCCAGCTGTCTACGATACAGCACACAGAATTACTAATGAAGTGGTAGAATTACTACTTAAAACAACTCACTCTTGACTTTGCTTTCAACCTTAAAAAAAAAGAAAAGTACTTTGTCAGAGTACCAAAAGTAAATAGATACAGAGATACTATATTGAACCATGCAGTAAGTCATAAACAGTCATCTCCTCACATCAGCCAACAGTCACCACACAATAACTTACACTACCAGTATCATTTTAACTACAG
Organism: Diplodus sargus; assembly: GCA_903131615.1. Lineage (NCBI taxonomy): Eukaryota > Metazoa > Chordata > Actinopteri > Spariformes > Sparidae > Diplodus > Diplodus sargus. Next base: position 431,900 of record CAEMYA010000488.1, read on the forward strand.
CTTGTACACGGATGTGTGTTACAGTGTGTTTACAAAATTAATTCCTTCCTATGGCAATAAAGGCTGAACCAGAATAACTTTGTGTCATATATATTCACCCGGGGCAATATTAATTCAAAGTTTATTAACTATGGAATATCCTGTCTTATTAAGTTACACACTGCAATTTTATGTTACAAATGGGAGGCACTATTCATAGCGATACGGACATCTCTGCGGTACTGTGAATGATGATTTCACAGAAGGGAGCCTAATAACTTTATGGATTAACAATAACAGTTTCTGGAGCACATGGCCCTTCACTTTCCAAAACAAGCGAGCGGAGACACACAAATGCACACTGCTTTGCTGTAAATCAAGTCTTCGTCAAAAACAAACGGCCTCTCCCTCGGCACTCCATTTCATAATCCCATCATATTTCCATTCAAACATATGAATCCCTCCGCACCGCCGGTAAACACCACCCAGGACTGTGCCGCCCAAATAAGGCGAGCGGGCTGACGCATGGTCACTTCTTTCGGGCTGTTCCGAGGGGATTATTAGCTTAACGCAGTCAGCCAATCAATACCCAGCGCCACGTCTCTGCATCTCCCCGATCTCATCATTTATTTGTTTGCTGATTTTCCCTTCAAAATGTTTGTTTACAAATGCACTAATGTCCAAAATATTTGCAGACAGATAAATCACCACGGTACAAGATGGGATTTCATCCCCTCAAACTCTGTGCGACAGATGAGAGCGGGAGGTTAAACAGAATAATGAAAAGTCTGTGGAGTCGAGATACGAGAGTTTAATATGATAAAGTTGAGAGGAACAAACAATATTAAGTTTAACAGGTAAAAGTTCAGTTTATAAAAGGCCTCAGTTCTTTAAAAAGACCCAAAATCTATACTTTTAATATACTATACTATATATGCTATGAACTCAGCTTGAACAGCTTGAATTCATTGTTTACAATATACTAAAATGTTCAAGATATTTATGTTAAGTTGGTAAACTGGGAAAATGTTGCTGCTTTCAGCTTTTCAGTCAAGTTTTTTACATTTTTTTTATTTAAAGGATATGACTGGTGATATTCATATCTGTACATTTCAACAAATCCAATGAACATGAAAAAAAGAAGATTCAATCCCACCAAGAGATATTGTCTGAGCAGCCAATATTCCTTTGTGCCATCGAGCTCCATTGTTGTCCACGAACACAGCAGTAAGTCACACATGTCTCTAGACTATCGGGGACACTGCAGATTGAGTCGGTCTCTCATACACCAACCTGTTGTTGTTAATCTATGACGCATTAAGTGTGTATTGGTCTGTGGGTAGAAATACACTCCAACCAAATCACTAGTTCTCCCCGACTGAGTAACCTTTGCTAAAAACTACAGTACCCAGCTATCTGAGGAATAAAACAAGAAAAAGATAACTACTACTACCTGTTTTGAACATGTATGTCTTCAGTAGAAATAAATAAACCTGGACATAGTTTGGCTAAAAATCCAGAACAGTTCTGCCTGTAGTGAGAATCTGATGGGTGTGTTTCGCAAAACTTCCATCCCAAGAGACGCGCAGTTTTCCATTCACAAGTCAATACGGCTCTTTAAAAAGCTTCTACAAAGTGGCTGCTAGTCCTTCTGGGTTCCTAAAGCATAACATCAAAATTGCGCAGTGAATCAGTCAGTGAAAAAACAAAAAACATACAACAACAAACAAAGTTGTAAAGCTATTCAAAACTATAGTCCATATCAGAAACCATATTGTTTTAAAGACAAAAAAAACAAACAAACTGGTACAAAAACTGCTTGGATTTAATTCAGTATTTGTTTGATTTAATTTTTGAAGCAATCTCTGAACAGAACAGTTCTCATCCTATAATTTGTTCGAGGACACGATACCAGCAGCCATTCCTCACCTGTCGTGTCCTTTACTCACAATGAAAGTCAGAGTAGGCAAGTGTGTTGTAGTAGTGGTGTAAGTGTGGTGCAGTGCCGTCAATCCTCTATTACCCCATTCTTTTTCTTAAATATTCAAATCTTATTCTAAGTTGTAATGTGCAAATCTTATTATCAATAGTTACTAAGTACCTGTACACTGTGCTGTATACACAGGCTTATGCATTGCCAGCGCCAACACATTTAAACTGATAGCTAATAAGTCCAGACACTAGTTAGCTCCACGATGTCTCTGGCTATCATGATATTTGAGGTTAATGTCAGCACATTTAATGTAAGATTCTGATCCAGAATGACTTGTTTGTCAGACCAAGACTCATAACGGAGACAGAAAAGCCCATTTGTAGGTTAGTTTGATGTTCGCTGATAAAATTTAACCCTATGTTGACCTAATGTTGCATAGCATTAAGCTAATGTACCTTTCCCTTTTTTGTCTTGCTTCATCCCAGCGCTTCTTCACGGGCTGCAAACATTAGCGTTAGCCGACAAGTTTATTAAGAAAAAAGACTAATTTGAAATAAAAATGTGTTTTAACAATAAGCCAGGTTGTAAAAACACATATAAAACCCACATCATCATACAGACACATACGCGAGAACACACGGTTATTTATTATTTATTATCCAGTGTTCAGGAAATCATCGACTCAGCGTCTCCTTTTTCAGCCATAGCACTACAGATTTTTTTTTCTCTCAATATCAGCAGCACTTGTTAATGCTACTCAACACTTTGTAAGCACCTCTGGCCGGTTGGGTTATAAAGGACTCTGAGGATCAGGTTTACTTTTATGAGACATATGCAGCTGCCTGGCTTCCTCCATCAGCTGCCCGCGTGGGACCACTGTGGTGCAGAGCAAAACTTTTATCCCTGCAATGTAAAATGTTTATCTAATAGGATCTGAATGGCAAAGTGGGCAGAAATTGCACACTTTGTAAAAGGAAGAAAGTCCGTTCAGATTTAATTCATCTGAACTGTCTACTTTACATGAACAGTTGAGACAGAGATAATATAATGGGCAGGTTTCCTGTTTTTTTTTCTCTCTCAGGAGGTGTTTGTGGAAACATTTGCATCCTCGTTTGCATGTGTTGTAGATAAGAAAGGATGAGACGTGACGGCACTTATCACCGGCACTCAGCTGCTAATGAGGCGAATGTTCACCATAACTCAACTACACGCCTAATGCTAATCCTCACCATAACCTAAAACTCACCCTGACTCCTTTTCACTTCACACCCAAATCCTAACACGACTAAGCCTCCTAAATTCTCTCACATTGAATTTTCCTCACGTGTCATTTTGAAGCCACTTTGGGAACACACACACACACACACACACATACACTCAAAGTCGCACGCTTGCTTCTCACCTATGAATAACTGGCTGTTGAGCTGCAGGTGAATGTGTCCGTCGGCTGGAGCCTCCTGTGTGGCGGCGGGGAACTTGTCGACGCGCAGCGATGCCTCCTTCACGTTCCGCTCGGCGCGCACGCTGTGCCACCGGTTGTCGTTCAGCGGGACGTGCGTCTCCACTCGCACCTCAAGCGGCCCGTTTCCCACGTCGAAAGAGAAGACGACCTCTGAGGAGGCTGGAGAGGAGGGCGATGGGTAGAGAAGTCAGGTCAGATGAGGCAGGAGAGGAAGAAACACATGAAACAGAGGGACGGTGGGGACTGTGCGAGGAGCTTTGTGATGACTGGGTGACTGTCTCATCAGCAGAGCGAGTTTGACTTGTTGACGATGAACTGTAACCAGCTGATTAACCAACCCTCCCTGACAGTTTGAGATAATGGTGTCCTCTGATGAGTTAGACATTGCAGATCTCTCACGCAGCTTCCAAAGACTCCATCTCGGCACGGAGCGAAACATTTAAAAGAACCCATCACAGCGGTGTGTGGAATCACTCTGAAAGCGGCTCAGTTACTTTTATGAATGATATAAATGTGAATTGTGTGAAATCCATCCAACCAATGAGGTGCAGTCTACAGCAGATGTATGAAGACCTTGTCAGCTGTTCCTAGATAGTCGCCTGTTGATGAAGGAGGAGGAGTGCCAAACTTAACAAAAAACAGCCTCCACGTAAAATTATATTTTAAGTCAATATTGAATATATGACAGACTTGGATGAAGATGAGGGTCTTCTCCCGCCACGTTGTTCAGTGGAAAAGCAATTTTCTCAGTTTGGCTCCAGACTGTGCCATCTTTCATTGAACCCATTAGCCAGCCATGCTCTTCCATCATCATATGTTGGCAGAAGTCTGAAGTGACTTCCTCCCACCCGTGCATCTGTGGGCAGGATGGACTGACAGATGGACGCAGATCTGAGATGATTCAGAGACCAGCCCAAGGCAGGAGAGAGACGCAGCAGCTACAAACTCACATCTGTTTGTCTCTTTGTGTGAGTGTGTGTGTGTGTGTGTGTGTGTGTGTGTGTGTCTGTAATCTGGCTGTAATTTGCTTAATTATCCCATTTGGATCGATGGATTTTGATGGGGAAAATATGGCAATTTACTTTGGGCATATTTGAATTATACTTTGATAACTTTGGTCATCACTGAACTTTTCCCCAAGTTTTTTATTTTGTACAATGCTTTGGTTTATGGGGCGGATACTTGAAAAACTAGTGACGTTCCAAACAGTCAGATTTTAGCATGCTATCATTTTAAACTGGTGGCACGATATAACCTCCAGAACATTAGCATGTTAGCATTGTCACGGGGCGGGCCTTTCCATTGCCGCTTGACACAAACCATGACTTGCTGATGTGCGTCCTCAGTAACAGCTCCCATGCAGAGCCATGCCGGAGATCTCCAGAGTTGGGCCAAAAGTGTGCACAACCTGTCCCTGTCTCCACACGAGTCGAGTCCTGTGTGTCGCATCACTCAGCTCATGTCTACGTTTGTTCAGCTCTCAGTATCTCTGTAGCCTCTTACAAAATCTTTGTGACTGGAAGCTTAGTCTTCTGTTTGTACTATCAGCGTTCTGATCTATTTTACGGTCTCGCCATGGTCACTCTCAGGAAACGTGTGAAGTAACTGCCACTTCATAATAAAAGCCTTTATATTATATAGCGCAATATCTGGGGGCTTTTATTGTGAAGAATATATAGGAAATAAAACAGTTTGTCACTGAATTAGCAAAGCTTTGCTGGATGCGATTCTTCTGTAATGCTGTGAGTAGAAAGCGTATTTACAACTACATACCAAAAGCATGTCGTGAGTAAAAGAGACATCTTCAAGTGGGTGGCCCTGTTGTAATGGAAACCATGTGAGCGTTGGGAGCATGTTAGCATGCTGACACTGTGCAGCCTCAGAGAGCTGATAAAGCAGCTGCACACTCATACCTGTGATTCTGAATCTCAGCTTCAGTAAAACTGCAGTTATAGTGAACTTGAAAGATGTGTTACTTTTAGCCGCAAGCAACACATACGACTTCCTTCTTATAGATACAAGTTGAAAGTATGTGCTCGCCCCGCGGGACTGAACCTCCGAACATAATCTAGGCCAGCTCCCGTAGTCATTAATCTTCACAGCATTTACACAGCTCTATTAGGTTAAAAACTTAACCTATAATAAAGAGAGGTTAGCTGAAGGCCACGCGGAGTCCGTTCATCCATCATTACACTGCCAGCATGCCTACGCTCCACATTCGGGGGTGAAGTTAGCAGAGCGCTGACATCTGTGCGCGAACACAACATCGTCCCTCATGGAGGAGGCTGTCAGCGGTGGGAGAGCCGCGGGATTGTTTAACCATTTGATAGAAAAACCCAGAGGCATAACTTCATTTAGGAACTGCTCTGTGGCCCAGCCACCGTCATGTTAACAGCAGTAATAATGACGCACAGTCATCTCAACCCCAGCTGTCATAATAACAGCAGTAATAATGCTGCAGCGAGATAAGAGAGGCCCCGCTGCAACAATGTCGGGGCTCCCGGAGGAGGATGTGTACCATTTGTACGGCGTGTAATGCGTGTGTGTGTGTGTGTGTGTGTGTGTGTTTGTGCGTGTGTGTTGCGTGTGAAACGGAGAAAGCAAATAAGGCAGACAGACTGCGTTCCACAGTACTGTAACACTTCTGTAACACTTCACGACTTCCTCTTCCACTCTTCTCACTTTCTGTGTGCCAGCTTTTTTTTTTGTTAACTAGGAAAGTCCAACATCTGACGAGAGGGTTTTGTCACCTGAACATTAAAGAACCCTCTAATGATTTAAGGTGAGAACAGAGACACTTTCCCCCTTCAGCAGCCTTCTTCTTCGCAACTCGTGAAGTAACATACGTAAAAGAGCTTCTTTTTTTTCGAGAAGAATAACTTTAACGTATGCAATTTTTGGTTGTTGCTCTCCTTTTCCCGGCGAGGACGATCTCCCACTGCCAGCTGTTTAGAACGAAACCAGAGAGACGTTTATATCATGACGGCGGCACATTTTTTGAGCTCTCACTTACAGCTGAGTTCGATCCGGATGAAGTCTTTGATGCCCAGATTTTCCAGGAAGACCCCCGAGGAGGACGGTGTTTTAAAAAGGAAGGAGATGTCTGCATTCAGCTCTCCGTGGAAGGTGGGGAAGTGGAGGTAAGACGTCTCCTTGTCAAAAAACGCAGCGTTCCAGAAGTTTTCTGAGACACAAAAATAAACCTTCACTTTCTAAATGCTTCATATCCCTCCTTGTAATCATTTTTTTTTCCTCATAAAAAGGGATTTAAATCTTTTTTTATCTTACTCTGGATTGACGCCTATTCAGAGAAATCTCATTATGATGGCTGTATAATGAAAATATTGTAGTAACAAATGACGCACATGTTCAGCTAATTAGCTGCGAACAAAGGCATAACTCCTGCTATGCAATCTCATTTATGTAGATGTATCTCTGAAGGGGTTTATTTATTTATTTATCTACTCATTAAGCTGAAGGCTCCAATTAGAGGCAATTAGAACAAGGTAAAATATATCACTGAGGTCAGTTATATATCTTTTCATTACAAGTTCTTATTGAACAGCATACAGGGAGTCGTATATTAACTGATGTTCTGCTAATTAGCTACAGCGTAATTAGCAGCAGCTTATTTTTAAATGAACAAATTAAATGGCAGGGAGCATGATGGATACAGGGATTAGTGTATAGTTAAATAAGAGCCTGTGCTTTGAATAATATAATAACATCAAAACACTGTTAAAAAACATCCTCGATATCTCTGAAACCAGCAACTGAAATGGACTTACTGTCACCATGACAACGCAGGGGTCCCACCCTGTAGGCAGCCTCGGACCCCGGGCGCTGGATGTCGCCCAGCACCAGAGACCGGACTGGGAGGGTCTCCTTATGGGTGAGCAGGCCTGAGTCATTAGTCCTGCAGAGGAGGAGGACAGTGGGGAAGAAGACAAGGAAAGGACAAGGAGGTGAAGGGGAGGGAAAAAGGGGGAGAACGAGGATGAAAAGAAGTGGGAGTGTGTGAAGGAGAGAGACAAGAGGAAGGAGAGGGATAGGTAGAAAAAATGAGAAGAAGACAAAGAACACGGACAAGAAACAGGAGGTGATGGAGAAGTGAAACACGATGGAGGACGAAGAGCAAGGAAGTGAAGCAGGAGGAACACAAAAGGGAAGAAGGAATATTATGAGGAAGAGCAGGGAGGAGGAGAAAAAGGAAGAAATACAGAACAAGCAGGAGAAGAAGAGAGAGAAGGAGACTCAGAGGAGGAAAAATAATGAGAAGAAGAGGAGGTTTGAAGGGAAAAGGAAGAGAAGGAGTGGATAGGAAGAATAGAGAGGCGAGGATGTACAGAAGAAACACAGGGATGAGTGAAAGAAGGAGAAAGGGAGGAGGTGGATTGGAATACAAAGAAAGAAAGATAGAGAGGCAGGGGAACGAAACACAGAAGAAGACATCAACATTAGAAAGTTGAATGCACACAGAAGCACTGTGCCCACCTGAACTCAAACTAAACCGCGTCAGAGAAAGCGTCCGAATGGAGACGGCATTTCAGCTGATACAACACGTCTCCACCGCCGCTGCGTGGGGCCGTTTTCTAACTGAACGTAGGCTGAGTGATTCATCTGCACATTCACTACACCGCGTGGCGTTTCAAATTCCAACAGTCAGCTCTGTTGCTGTGAAATTTTGTTTAAAAAAAAACTTAATCCAGGACTGTAGGCACACACTGCGCCGGTGAATCTGATGAGATATAGGCGGCAGGGGGAGGTCTATAAAAATAGAGTAGGAGTCTTGCAGATTTAGGCAGGGAGATAATAGAAAAAAAGGACCTTTGGCTATGCAGACAGTAGGATTGGTTACAGTATCGGCAAATGCAGAATTAGCTGCGGGATTGGGGAAGGTGACCTAAATACAGAATCGCTTACAGCTCGGATAAAGGGATTTAAGTAGAACACAAGGAGGGAGGTCTAAATATCTGGAGATTTGTCCCCAACGTCTCATGGCTCTTCTCTGTCCAGTGTGGAGGGATGTGATGGTAAACACTGAATCCTGTTAATGGCTTAATTAGAGCAGTAGATGGATTTCACTGAGCCATTTAACTGAAAAGACTCAGACGTAATAGATGCCTTTTCAAAATACATTTTACACACTCAGCGTTTTATTTCTGGCCATTACATTAAAATATTTCTTTTCACAGCGGGTCCAACAGAATCATTATTTTTATAAAGACATTAAAGCTGAGTCATAACAGCATTTTTAATCATTTACTATGGTGCAAACACAGCTTCAGCAGTTTGATCTTACCCATTAAAAAGTAATGACTGTAGAAAGTATGTTAAGGAAAAGCCTACAGCATTTATTTTCTTTTAGAGGTGAAACCATTTGACACGTGGCTGCTCAACACAAAACCAAGATGCTGGATTTGACATACGTATTTGTGATGCCTTGTAGGCAAAGCAGTTTTTTAAAATAAAATGCCAAAAGTCACACAAACCTCATACTTTGATGAATGTGAAACATTTCAACACCTCTGAGCTTAGCTTGTACTTTAAGAGCTGTAAAAGAAACTATAAAATCCAACTGTGAACAAAAGACAGCTATAACCAGGATGGCATATATGCAGGGCCGTACTGTATGGATGATGCAAATATTGGTTGTAACATTTTCACCACGTTACCGATCTTGATTTAGCATGTTAGCATGCCAAAAGTTTGCTAACAAGACTGCAGAGTCTGATGTCAATAGTTTTTTCGGGCATACACCAGAGCATCAGGCAGATTGTACATTTTGAGCTGATTTGGTGAGAGAATCACCATAGTGATTACAATTCATCCTGAGGGACACAACTGTCTCCACCAAAGTTAATGTAAAACCATCCCGTAATTTTTTCCAAGCAGCATACAATGTCGTATCTTGTGCCGCAAAAGGAAAATACAAGATATCGCTAAAGTCTTTGTCCTCAGGGGAGAAACAATGTCTCCACCAGATTTCAGATCTGTACAGACCCTTTTAAATGTTGTTAACCAAATTTCATGCTAATAAATGAAAAAAAGCTATTTCAGTCTGTACCAAAGTCCTAGAACTGTGCCACTAGCATGGACAACATACATTTGATGTGTGATTTTTCAATAAGACAACCCCCATAAACCTCTGGCCAATCTATGTTACAGTACAGTTTTTGCCTCTTGCTGCAATAGAGCACTCCAAGATGTCTCAACATAGATACAGAAAAGATCTCTGTTGGCAGCACATTGCTTGGTGGTGTTCTCTGCCTCCATCTTAACCTTTGTTTTCTTTATATTAGAAAACATCGTTCGCTCAAACTTCTCATCTAATAGTGAAGTACAGTACCACTGGTCGTAGTCAGCGTCACAGTTGCAGTAGTGGTTTGAATCCAGACAGTTGTCCTGCAGACCACAGGCACACTGCCGGCTGTCCGGCAGAGCCCCGCCCCAGTACGTCTGGACCTGACCTGGAGCAGGACCTCCGAGCCACCAGCTGAACGGAGCACCCTCTGAAATACAAACACACACACACACACACACACACACACACACACACACACACACACACACACGATGAAATGCACGGTATCTGATTTCTGCTGTTGGGGGTCTCTCTTTCAAAACACTGAAAACAAAAGATGGAGTTTGATGACACAGAGATCAGGGGAGTTGTTGACATTCTTAAACAACCACCATGGAGTGGCAGAGGAATGAGTCTTAAAACCCAGACATAAGTTGGCATAAGTTGGTATTTTCTCTGTGACATTAAAAAAACCTTAATGTGTCTTTAAAAAGCAGTCGCTCACAAGTGGCTAAATGAGACTACAGAGGTTGTCGGGGGCATTAAACCACATCACACCGAACATGGAGACTCATCTATTCAATATTCCTTCGTTACACAGAGGCTCTTGTTGCAAACTATTCTAACTCTAACTTTAAAACTTGTTCATTGATCAATTTACAGTGAAGTCTTTAACTTTTTACTTCTGGCAATTGCATTGACGCAACAAAAATCACAAAATGAATCTGTCTGTGAAGAGTATTATACATTTTTCAATAATCCAAAATCCAATTGAAAAATCCCATAGCCTCCTAGTCTAGGTAACAGGCAATGCTAACCTCCAGCTTAGCCTACAATGATATCACCCCTGCCGCAGTCTTACTCATGAATATCTAACTAATATGAGGCAGAAGTGTTCACAGAGGGAGTTGTTGCATTTACATTACATCTAGTCATGTGACCAACTTCCTTCCTCACTACCTGACATGTTATCTGTGTTTCCCCAGAAGTTGTACTAACAGGCGAATGAAAACACACTGTTACCTTCAATTAGGAAAATGAGAGATTTTTGAAGATTGTTGGAATCATTTGTGACAACGTAGGTACAAAACTCAGCAAATCATATGACAAAGGTCTCGTCGTTTTCAGATACTTCAGTGTAACATATTGCGTATTTAACTACTAATCCTTTCTCGCTTCGCTTAAACTGCAAAACGGAGATAAGACAATAAATGCAGCGGTCACTGACAGTTAAATGGAAAGTGTTCCTGACGGAGACTCATCACTCACACATGCATCATCACAGCGCGTTTTTTTTCTTGATGTGTCTGCTCCAGTCAGCACCCGATTTGCATTATGAAATGTGACATAAGCAGATCTTCCCGTTATTTTCCTTTATGTTGGTCTTCCATCTGTCTGAAAACACCCACCATCTCTTCAGGACTTAGACCAACTCTCCTCTGCCGCGGCTCCTTGTTGAACCCTCACAGCCTATACCCTGCTACAATTGGACATATAATGGGGCTGTTACGCTATCAGACATCTCTCTCTCTCACAAGCATTACAATAAACAGGTTTTGTAGTGCACACGGTCGAAACAAGATGAGCTGCTTCCTTGAGTCCAATCTGAAACTCAAGTATTCTATTTTTTTATATATAAGACTAAAGGTAGGAAGATGTTGGATTCCTCTGGTGAAAAGATGAGCATGAACACTGGCTTAAGATTTCAGCGTGTAAGTGCCAACTTTGAACCTGTCCATTGTAAAGTCAATTTCTTGTGTATTTAAGTCATGAAGAAAGAAGAAAGACAAACAAACACAACAAAAAAAGAACCCAGAAACTGATGATTTACTTGAGAAATTGAGTTGTGGTGTGGTTTTTGCTGCGGCAGTGGAGAGAAGAGGAGAAAAATGCAGAACAGAAATGTAATTGATGTTTTAATTAGCAACTAAACTGACTAAATCAGCAATTCACACCACTCCTCTCTTGCTCCAGATATAGATCCCACGGCTGCAGAAAAAAGCCTGTTTTTGCAAAGAACTTTTCTGCTGTCATTTAAGAAAACTGCCCACACACACACACAGAACTCAGAAATACAAATACAACGTATTAGCGCGTGGTGCATTCATGTGGCGTTGGAATATTTGGAAAAATGTGTTCCTGACTGGGAAGATTCACATGAATAGTCAAGTCAAGTTGGAACAACGCCACAGAAAGTCTGTGAAAAGTTTGGTACAGCTATCCGACTTTTACATTATATGCACATAGCGGACTAAAGTGAATGTTTGGTTAGTGGTACATTAGTTAAGAAAGTTATTTTTTAAGGATTGATAATAACACATCAAATTAATATGATATGACACATCTTTTTTTAGTCTCCTTGTTGTTTAAACATGAAGTCTTAAAGGCTTGTGAGCGGAAGAGCGAAGAATGACTTTCCAACTTGGGAAATGACAAAATGTGATGTGCACCTGAATGCACGAATAGACACCACAGAGAATATATCAAGTGCGATGACCTGGTGTGTTGAGGAGGCGGGACTTCCTGCAGTGGTAGGACAGTTCCTGCTCACAGTGCTCCGATTGGCTGACGATGGCCGCTAACTGCTCCTCCCCGGCGGCGTAGTCAAAGAGTGCTGAATGTTGGCTCCTCTCAGGGGACGAATGCACCGGGGTCAGCTCTGTGTTGTTGTGCTGAATCACCATCCACGTCCTGTCCTCTGTTGGAGAGAGGAAAAGACGAGAGAGAAACAAAGATGTAGACATAAATCAATTAGAATGTTGATGAGATTTAGTGGGCAGATACTGGAAGCGGGATGCGTCTGTGTGTAGATGTGCATCTATGTGTGCTACCTGTCATGTCACAGTAGATGAGCTGCGGTTGGATTGGTCCACTGCCGTCCACGTCTATGTGATAATGTCCTGATGTGTTGCCTCTGTGTTTGTACGCCTCGCATGACTGCTCATACGTCGCTGTGAAACACAACAAACAAAAATGATATTAACAATAATGACACCTAAATAACTATCACTGTTTTAAAAGTGGTGTTTGGGAGACTTAAACTACTTGTAGTTGAACTACATAGCTTAACTACAATTTGCTGTAACTTGCTGGTAGTTAAACTACATTCATATTTTGTGCTAAGGTCATTTTTTGAACTACTCAATTTACAAACTACAATTTTGGCCAATAACATGAAAGATTTTTTTTTTCTAAAAAAAAAAAAGACCTATATATTATATAAATATTATTTTATTTTTCTTTAAAAAAAGGCATGAAACATGTCATGACATGCGAAGCCAACGTTGCCTCTGATTGGCTTGCCCTGGCAGCACTCAAAAGCTTCACACAGTGGGCGGGTCTTTTTGCCAAGGAAGGCAGAGCTCATACGGCACAGGCATGTCATGGACCACCCCCGATGTGCCCCCGAACGCATCAGCCCAATCATGGCCACATTTGAGCATGTACATGTTGGATATAGATGCATCTACAGACACGTGTTCACATGTGAACTCTGCAAGCCGAAAAACAAAAGTTTTGACTTCAAAGAAATCACCAGATGAGTACCCACAAAATGCTTTCAAATCTCTACCCAAAATGTCCAAAGTGTTTGTGAAGTTCAACACTGGTGTCCCAGGCAGTGCAGCATGTGAGCGGCTTTTTAGTATTGGTAAAGATGTTTTTAGTGCCAAACGGAACCGGCTGTCTGATAAAAATTTTGTGATGTTGACCAAAAATGTCAGCTTTTGTTCTTGAAAAAATTAAACTTGAGTTGAGAGACATATTTCTGCTGGCATATGATTTTTTTGTAGGCTATTATATTTTGTTTCATATACACCATATGTTTATTCATTTAATGCTGAGTTAAATGAGTATAATGAGTAAAAGTTAGTAGTTTAGCAGTAGTTTACAAACTACATTTCACCAGGGGTAGAAATGTAGTTTGCACAAACTACTGCCAGGCTGAACTACATGTGGTTTTACAAGCTACGCTTGCAAAGTAGCTTCCCCAACACTGTTTAAACGTATGTCAATGGGCAGCACTCACATACATTTGAAACAGGAAGGTAGGTTGATAATAAAATACCCAAAAATATAAAAAGGATATAAAGAACCAGTTCTGAATTTGAAATAAATAAACTCTTTCCTTTCCCAGCTCCACTTCCGCCGCAGACACTAAGGGGCTCTGTTGAAGTGCCATGTTGTGCTGGAAGTCTGTCGTTAGTTTATGTTTTCGGACTCAATTTCTAAACTACCGTCATTCTTTGCTGCTGATCAACTGTGAAAACACATTAATAATTATGTATTTGTACTTTTGATAACTTAAGTGCATCTGATATCAGATACTTTACTCAAGTACTATTCGTACTGGTGACTTTTCCACTTTTAGCAAAAGTGATATTTTAACACGATATCTCCAGTATGACTTTTGGGTACACCGCAGACTATTTTGTTGCATACCACCACCAATTGCATCAGAGTTTGCAGATACTGCACTGCGTAAGTCAATGAAAGCAATTCAGATTCATACCGTCATGGCTGAAATTTCAAGGATACAGTTAAATAGTGCATAATAAAAATGTCTCGCATGGTCATTTATCTACCTGATAAATACAAAGCAATTCTAATCCAAGATGTATTAGAATATTTTTTTTTAATGTATTTTCGGGGTGCCAGAGGACAGCACATCCCCAACCATATTACCATTGTACTGTATTCTAAATAAATGTAGAAAAAAGGAGCATTTAATGGGATCACTAATTTTAAAAAAAGGCTTAGATCCAATTAAAAACTGTTATGTAACAATAAAATTGGCAAACATGGAACTGAAATAGGTTAAAGCAAATTATTTAAAGCCCTCCAGTTATATAATGTTTGATCTCACAGACACATACAGTGACGAACACTCTCGTCACTACAACTGCAGGAAAATAAGTCGCAGGAGTCTGTCTATGAACAGTGGAAGAGAGTTCCCCGCTTTGTAAACACGTTTTGCTCTTTTTGTCATGTAAGTCAAAGACTTTTCCCCAGACAGTCCTGTGATACAGCTCAAGAAAGGTTTTCACCCCCAAATAATACTCAAACACCGAGGTGAGCTGGGTGTGGGTGTACGGGAGGTGGTCCTGATCCTGCCAGGAGCTGACACAACCAGAGCGTAGAAGGACTCAATCATTGCTTGGCGGCGTAATCAAAGCCAGAATCTCTTCACTTTATAATTTGACCCAGCTGAAATACTGCAGGCAGCTTCCGGGTTGAAATCCATTTTTGCAGAATGAACAGTCTGCCTGAGGAGTTATTCTCCGTTTCTGACATACTTTCTGCCTTCATCTCCTCTACTGTACACCTTCCCTTTTGCTGCTATCCTCACTCTCTCTTTATATTTCTCTCTCTCTTTTTCACCCTTTTTCATCCTCCTAAGCCTTCTGTCATTTCCATTGCTATCAATTACACAGGGGAGCGAGTTAAGTGATATTGCTCTTTGTTCGTGCCAAGTGAGAGGTATTTCATTCTAGTTCAAAGGTTCTGACCTATAAAGTAGTATGTTGAACTCATTAGTAGAAAAATGGCTCATACATCATAGTGTAATAGATCTTCAAACTAAATATAACATACTGAGAGTAATTTGATTCAGCCCAGACTCTCAGAAACTCTCAGAAAAATGTTCAGATTAGACATTGGGCTATATTTTAACAACTGGTGGATGGGCTGCTGTGAAAGTTATTTCTGGTCTTTTGAAGATAAATCCTTTCAACTTTGGTGATCCCAAAACTTTGTATTTTGTGATGATAAGCAAATGCTAGCATGCTAAAATGAGATGAGTAAAACATGCAAACATTATTCCTGATAAATCTTGGCATGTTTGCTTTGTTGTTGTGAGCATATCCTTCAGCATGGTTACTAGTAATACGATGAATACTAGGCTTTGCATAAGTTCAGCTTCAAAGAGCCACTACAGTGAACTCTGAAACTGGAATAATGCTTCTCTGAAGACACGTCACATGTAAAAGTCTGACTATATATGCCATGAAGGGTGTGCTGGTTCGCCAAAGTTTGCAAACAGGCATTTAGCAAATCTCAACTATCCATCGTAGATGTCAAGCAAATTCAATGGTTTATTCAACACCGGTTGGGATATGAATTCCGAGATGTAAATTCAAAAACTCCTTCAATCTGAGAAAGTGACTTTGGTGGCAGGGCTAGCTGATTAGTGTGTCATTCTGGAAAGCTCAATGTGATGGAATGTGGTTTATCCCTCATTTTACAAATGTTACATATTAAACACATTACTGAAATGTGATGTACTTGGGTAACACTTCTTAAAAACATAGAGATTGTGAAACGACAGTTGCCTAGGTTACAGCACTAAAAATGACCATGACCTTGATGACTGAGAACCTTCATCAGCTTTTAGCTTACATGCCTTTTCTTTGTATTGTGTCTCTGTGTTCTTGTTTCTTAGATTACCTTCACTGTGGTCATACTCAGCCCTTTCTAATCAGGAAAACAACCTTATAGGTTGACTGTGCAAGCATATTTACTTTCTTGTTAGGGCGGTGACCTCTAGTGTTCATAGTAATTACTATGACAGCAAAGGAGGAAGTAAAATAGAGTAGTATAAAGAGCGACAAAGGGAGGATGATAGGAATGGATGGTTGGGTGAAACAACTCTTTTGCTGTCGGTGGTATGCAACCTTTTGCTTTGGAACAATGATATGCTGTATGCAGTTTTGGGAGTAGTTGTCAATCGACCTATTGAGTTGTTTAGGTAAGGATGTGTTGGAAAAAACGAAAACAATCCCTACATTGGGGCACCTGGAACCAGCAAATGTTTGCATCAGAAATATAACTCAAAAAAACGAACCAATTATCAAAGTTCTTCCGCATATTATCTTTTTGACTGTATCTATGTGGGTGTCATTTCTGTTATTCCCCGTAAAATGGTTCCTTATAGCACTCTTTAGGGTTTACACATAGAACCACTCGTTCTAAGAGTGTTCTTTATTTATTCTTGTGGTTAAATCTTCTAATGAGATACCTGGAAACCTTTTAACTCTGCAAATCAAAATACTAAGCAGGTAGAAAGAAGTTCACATCACTCCCTCAGACATCGTCATTGATGTGGGCTGTTTGAAGTGCAGTGTGGGTAAAAAAAATTGTAGCTTTCATCTACAGCAGGATGCAATCTCTTTGTTCTTTCTTCAGCTTTCTTTTAGACAATTTATTTCTGCATTATGTTTTACCAGACAGATTATATCTATTAAGATGCAGCACATCAAATCAGGTGCAAACTTATCCGTGAGACTCCACAGGACCACGGGTAATGCATGTTTTAAGGAAACAGCCATCAAGTACATTTTCTACTGAAGGCATGTTTGACTTAATTTGCACCTTAAGCATCTGATGCAATTTGGAGAAAAAAATGTGTGTTTGATCATTGTTTTGTGCTTGTGTCTTATAAAATGTCGTATTTCTGAACCTGCCAATGAAAGTCACAAGATCAATTTCTCCTGGTGCCTCTCTTCAAATAAGTTTCTTCTACAAGTTTTCCTCTAAGAATTCTTTTTTTAGGAACATGAAACATCACTTCAATCTTTTGTTAATATCTCAAATTTTTAAGGCAGGTCTTTGTCTGTCACAGAGTGGCAGAGTTGACTGACAGATGTTTGATTCCAGCATTCACCCCACCTCAGCATGTCCAACGGGACTTGAGTGGAGAACAGCCTATTACATCCTTTTACAGAAGCTACAGTTGGACACACACACACGTCACAAAAATATACGCACAACTTTAAAATGCACAAATGAATGAAAAGACCAGAGATAGTGGGCCATCTGCAGGTTTCAGAAATACACAAAAAAGACTCTTTACAACTTTAAAATTAAATGGAAGTCTAATTCACTTCGCATAATGAAGTACCACCAATCTGTTTAGTCTATTCCCGATTGAACACGGCTAATTAAAGTTCTGAAACAATGGATTAGGAAAAAAAGAAACACAAGGAAATGAAGTGTTTGGGGACATGAGGTCTCACTGTTATTAAAGCAGATGCAATGAGAAAATGTGTGGAATACTGTATAAATCCTGTTCTCTGTTAAGCGAAGGATTCGTTTACTATTTTTTAGCCATTCTCCAACATTTCATATTCAGCTGAAAGTCAAGTGTTGCACTGAGAGAGCATATGGTGAAAGGTTTTGACTCTAGTTCTGTGCACATTGTTGTATTTTGCTATAAAAAATTGTACAGCAAGTTTAATTAAGCAGTGTGTGATGGATTTAACGCTGCTATATGTAGAATTTGAAATTCCAGATTCTTGTTTTGGTTTTACAGCACACAGTTCAGTTTCAGGCATAAAAAGCTTGATGAAGCGATTGTACACCACTCCTCAGCACCAAACAGCAGACAGACTAAGCTGATGATCATTTAGCAACTAATGGAGATATTATACTTTCCACACCTATTGAGTGAATGAGGGTTAACTATTTGCTGCTAGGATCCGGGTGGAGGTGCTGTGTGGATCCTCCAATTTGTTGTTGGAAATACTAAACTTTAAGTTATGATAACAACCTATATATATTTTAACTACAAACAAGTGCTCTTTAACTTTTTGTCCTAAGCTGAAGTACTTCAGTACATTTCTTTACTGTAAACATGTTATAGAATGTCATGTTATGTTCATAGAATAGGCAAGCAGCATACGAGATGATGCAAACACTGGAATAAACTGTCAAACATTAGCTGATAGATTGCGACAGCAGAAGATGAAGAAAAAAAGGGAATTAATTTTAGCACTTAATAGTGGAAAACACAATATTGTATTGGAAAGACATAATTGAAAATATACAATCTGAAAAGAGAATTTATTTTTTTCTGCCAATACACTGCTACACGGAGTCCAGTAGGTGGACTTGGGTCTCATCCTGAGTAGCCAGCAAGCGACTTTAACTAGCGCTGACACGCCGCTATCAGAGAAAGATGGCCAGGGTGACTGCATAGTGACTGAGTTAGATATTTCCTTCAAGCGTGGTAGAGACCAAAAAAAAAAGCAAAAAACACTTGACTTGTAATGAATCCAAGTTTTTACGTCAGTTAAAAAGTTAATAGTTGAATGTTTGCAAACACATTCAACAACTTTAAAAAGCCAATGTGATGAATGCGTACTTGCGTATTTGTGTTATTTGAACGACAAAAGATTGATTTGAGTAAATCTTGTCCTTAAAGCATAATGACGACATTAAATAAGGCCATCATGTTTACCAATCACATTAATCTGCCCCTCAGTAACTTCTATTTTCATCATTATATTTTAGGCTTCGAGCATTTTAAAGAGTTGCCGGTTGCTTACAGCTGTGGCAGGTGGCTCCTCTGTAGCCGCTGTTGGAGCAGTTGCAGTGGAAGGTGCTCCAAGACTGAGTGCATCTACCTCCATGTTCACAGTGACTGGGAGAGCACCTGAGAGACAGACAGACAGACAGACAGAGAGAGAGAGAGAGAGAGAAAACCACAGTGTCTGTCAAAAGTTTTCTCTGAAAAGTTTTCTCGAGGATGTTGATATGAAAAGGAACAACAGGCCTTCAGCACACCTGACTGTTCTGGTGAGCAGGTGTGTAGGAGGGACCGGAATAAAAGCAGTCTTAAAACACAAAAAAAGTTTCAGTCTTTTAAAAGCAGATTTCGCAAGTCTCTTCTTTTCATGTCAAGTGCAGCACAGGTGTACGTTGTGAGGAGTAGCTGCTGGTTTGAAACATCCCTAGTCCTGTTAACTACCGTTGCATCAGCCAGAGACAAAACTTTTGAACTCCCACCCAACCCCTCGCTCAAAGAACAAAGTCACAATTTATAATTTATTTTCCTATTTTTTTGGCCGTAAGAAAAACACCATCTTTTTTCAAGATATGGAACCATATTTTTTTGCCTTAATCTCCCATCTGCTGTGTTGCTCCTAATATATGCACACGGGACACATTTTTGTGAACAGCTTCTGATTGAACTCTTTTCTTTTTTTAAACACACACATACACACACACACACAAACGTAAAGGGGAATCCGTGAGATGTTTTTCCTCTTTAGTCATTTATGCCACTTTTATATTGCTCAGACATCAACGATGCAGCTGCTGCATTGTTTATCACTTCACCCTGTACAATGAGGTATTTTTGTTTAACTTTTTATATTAAGTTTTGAGTTCCTACTCTGTGGCCGTCACTGATCCTGCTAACCAACTGCTGGTTTTGAATTGTGGACCAAACACTTGACCCCAATCTGTTAACGATTTTAAAATCCCAACACAACCTGCAACAGCAACAGCAAAGCCATCCATCCAGCTGGCGCTGTAGATGAAGGCCATAAAGTTTCCCACAGGTTGAGAGTGCATTTGTGGTGGAGTGGTGCTATTACAGACAAAGGGAGGTCATTTTTTGGAGCCAGAAACATCAGAAACAGTTTCATTTACTGCATATTTAGTTGGCACCACAATGTACTTATCAATACTGTGGCTGAGTACTAATAAGCTCATTTGTATTTTCAGTTGTGTGGGCAAAATGTCCAACACACAGGAGCACTGCAATGACAGTGATTCTGACATCTACAGTAACAACTAATGAGTACAACGTTCCCCCCCAATCTATACAATTGCACATTAATGCACAATAACCGCAGAGCTTGACTGTGAAATGAATACAATAATATAACTGGGTGAGCCAAACAAACAGAGTGAATTCTATGTGAGTAGGAAACACTGTTCCATTCAATAGTCTACACTCAATCTCATTACTTTATTTCAGTAAGATCCCATCTAGGTAATTGCCCTTAGTATTTTGGTGCATAACAATAAATACCGAAAAATAAATCAGATCGTTAATATAACATTTTGAAAATACAGTATTAAATATAACAATAAGTAAATGCTGTGTTTTAAATGGAAAAAAAATACGTTTGAAATTGTTTGACATTGCTTTTTCTAGAAGACGGACCAATAAAATGTTGTGATAATGTAAAACAGACATTTAAAAGTTAAATTTCACTCATAACTCAATATTGACCATAACTGAGTTCACTGCGCTGCTGTCTACTCATGTGGAAATCTGTCTTTGACTTCAGAAGCAAAAACAAATGTTGTAATAAAAATGTGAAATAAAACAAAAGGACGTGAGAATATATTGCTCACAAACAGTAATACATTCAAGATCTTTTTCTCTGC
>CAEMYA010000488.1:452808-515025 GCA_903131615.1 Diplodus sargus
AACAAAGTCATTTGTTAAGTAATTTGACATTACCCATCAACCGAGCACCAAGGACACTAAAAGACAACACCCACCCCAGCCACAGTCTGTCCAACCTGCGCCTGCTTTCAAAAGACACAGACGTATCCACTGCCGTACCACCAGACTACAGAGCAGCTTCACTCCTCAGGCTGGTAGACTCCTCAACTAATCCTCTGTACTGCACTATAAAAAAGTTTTTTCTCTTGTGTAGCATAAAGGGTATTCATCTCACATTTCTCTGTACAACACTGTGTTGTTGAACGATAATAAAATAAGCATTGATAAAACTCAAGGGTGTATTTGTTGATTCAAGGTGTTAAAAAAAATTCTCCATGAAAAACTTTCTTAGATGGTGTCAGCACACACAACCACACGCATACATGTGTGTACTTCTACACTTCTGCACTACACGTAACTACATTTGTATCCCCAACCTTAACCCCACGCTTAACCAAAATCTCCTCACTCTCAAGGTCTAAAACTACCTCACAAACATAGAGGCACAAGACAGCATATACAAACCCAGGCAAAATCCCCCTCGAGCAAAGTGAGGTGTCCAGACGGATGAAAGAAAGGAAGACTTAGGAATTAGGAAGCATGGAGTGGTGCAGGATGGAAGGAGAGAAAGTCAGTGAATGTAGGAAGGAGGAGGTCAGATGGAGGGCTGGGGGTGGCGGGGGAAGGATGGATGAAGAGAGCAGCAGCGGGCTGGAGGCAGTGACTGGATATCAACTGTATGTGGACAGTGAACCTGAGGAAATGAGGTCAGGAGACTGAGAGACTGTAAAAGAGGCTGCGTTTGCACAATAAAGGAAAAAAGACAGAAAAAAGGATGCTGGTTGAAATCACTGCAGTCGCTAGCAATGGACGATCTGTTTTCTTCATGCCAAGGCGATAAGATCACATTTATTTAGTTCCATTCCTTCCTCAGTTTTTAATGGTTACCAACGCTGGCCAGCCTCTGTCAGTGACTTGTTCTCATGGTTGTTGCTGTGGCTATTTTCAAAGCTGACACTGCGCACAACAGCCAGAGATTTTTATGTCAAAGAAATAGTTGATGTTTTGGGGGAGAGTTCTCTCATGACTCTACACGAAGAATGAAGCTACGCCAGTTGGCTTAACTCAGCGCAGAGACAGGGCACAGAGAGGAATAGCAAGTCGGGCTCTGTCCATACAAAAACCAAAGTGTACAAACATCAAGTCGTGATTTTTAGGGGTTAGACTGAAGTGACTGTCCTCAGCCAATGAATGGTCCGGTAACGTGGTGTTTGTTAAACTACACTTGTAGACATTACACAAACAAGAGTCCATGCGATGGGATCACAGCAGCCTTGCACCATATGTTCGCATTTCCACACATGACCAATCAGTAGCCATTGCTTCATTATTACGTGAGCACTCAGCAGTCAGTACTATATGAATACATAACCAGGAACTCATGAGCGTGACTATGGCCATCTGTGAATTCCAGCTTCGTTTTTTTCAATCAACCACACACCTGTGAAGTTTCCTGACTGTACCTTTCACAGTTGTGTCACTATCATGCTGACAAATATGTGGCCACAGACGAACACCTGGCAGAGCGCTCGAAACTGCTTCTGGGGCAGTTTCCACTTTTGCCATGATGACACTCGCAGAAACAGACTCACAAAGCGATAACAGTCTGGTAACAAGACAAATCATGTTAACAGTACCACTTCAGCACCAGGATTTGCGTGTATATATAATAATCTGCAATCAACTCCGCTCGCATAGCCAGTGGATGACTTTGTCTTTCTGATTTGTTCCTTGTGTGTACTGTTAGCCTGCACAACCGCACCAGAAAAACAGGGAACAGGAGAAAGCAGCCGATCATATACCTCATCAGACTATATATCCAGACTTGAGCTGAGCCAGAGGCAATGAATATCTGGGGGTTGCAGGGTTAACTGACCAGCGAGTCAATCCCGATAATATACGTTCACATTGCACCCAAAAGCCAGATGTTGGCGTGGCTTAATAGTGTGTTTTGGCCAGTGTATAAAGAGTATGAGTAAGGTTAAGATGCAGTGGTGCTTCAGACAGAGAGAGGCTAGCTGTTACCCCATGTGTCTATTGTTGTTATACTGGCTACTTTAGCTTCATATTTATGGTACAGACATGAGGGTGGTACTCTATCGTGTCTAAACACGGGATCATTCTTTGGACCTTGCCCATACTGAACAGTCCCAAAGATCCATCCTGATTAAAACAGGAAAAACTATTAAAAACATGATTATTTTAAATCTCCTCAGCATTAACTGTCATCTGGAGACTAATCATCACCATTGTAATTAAACTATTAAACCCAATTTTCCCTGTAAATCAAATGGAGAACCAAGCCCATAAAAACAGCCCAAATTACGATCAGGCTACTTCTTCTCCCATGCAGGCTCCGGGAGAAAAATACTTTATCTTCATTGTAAGAGCAGACAAGAGGAGCAGGTGGAAAAATGCCTCTGCATGCACCCGTTTTGTCCCGACTGCCACCGCACTCGACAAAAAGTTGGGGAAAGTCAACTTTTCTTGGCAAGCACCATCTGCAGCCACAGTAGGCGACTCTTTCCAGCAGCGCTGGAGTTGGAGTTTTCTGTCATTGTCTCAACACCCAGTTCACTGTGAGCAGCGTGTGCTGCCTCAAACAGGAACACAGAGGGAGAAAATAACACAGATCCAGAAGCACAATCGGGTCAAACGGTAAACTGCACTGTATCACTGAATCTAATATTCATCTTTTCGGGGCCAAAAGTTTTGAGTTTTGCACACAGCGCTTTATCTCCTGAGGGCTCCTAGCTTCATCAACCATTTGCAATGCAACCTGACAGCGTACTGCACCACACCTCAGATCACAGGACAACTGGACCAAGTGAGCGAGGGGAGTTTGCAGCTTATCTAAAAGTTTCTCGTGCTGTGTGACAGTTCTTTAACACAGCTTGGATCACAGGGCTTGCATCCAGTCTTCATGACTTCTATTACAGCCTCTGACTAAACAAACACAGCAAAGCACCGCCCCCGATCTGCGCACTATTACTGAACCGGTAGACTGGGATGTCCGACAAAGACTTTAAAAAAAACTGCAGTCTGTCGAGTGGCATGAGAGAGAGAGAGAGGAACGGTAGGTAATCCTTTCAGTCTGCTCTGCACCTGGCCCCGGATAAGGGCCACATCGCACAAACACACACACACACACAGACACACAGGAGAAAGTTTTGGGAAGGCACATGAGTGTGAAAGTATATGTGTGAGTCTGAGTCACAGTGAGCAACAATTTTAAAGTCTCACACGGACAAACTGTCAGGCACAAGAAGAGGAGCGGACCTCTTGTCGACCCGTGCTTCTTTTTATTTGTGGGTGTGTGTGTGTGTGTTTTGACAAGCTGTATTATTAAGCTGCCACAATCAGGACAGAAGCAAACAGGTTGGAATTACTGCTCTCTGACAGCTTAATTTATTTATCTTCAAAAACATACACTCACACAGTGAGGAGAGATGTC
Source organism: Diplodus sargus (assembly GCA_903131615.1). Taxonomy (NCBI): domain Eukaryota; kingdom Metazoa; phylum Chordata; class Actinopteri; order Spariformes; family Sparidae; genus Diplodus; species Diplodus sargus. The sequence continues at coordinate 456,341 of CAEMYA010000488.1, forward strand.
AGCGGGAGGGAGGACTAAGTTCAGAGACTTCACAGCGAGGCGTTAACTGGCCTTTCAGGAGCACTGGGAGACTTTCAGGTGGCCTGGAGTTTCAAGTAATTGTTGAAAATGCTAAATTAAAAACATGTAAATCTGAGAGAAATCAGCTACTTTTTGCCTCGGAACTTTAGACTTTGAACCTGATGGTACGATTCCTGTCTCTGATTGCTCACACACACACGTACACATTAACACTGGTCGCAGTGTGGCTGGAAAATCGACGGCACAGGAGAGAGAGAATGAGAGAAAGCACTTAAGAAATGTCCCCAAAACGCTGACGTTTTCCATGTGAATCCATTACATAAGTTCCATCATGTTGTTCAGTTTATGTGTATAAATTAAATAAATTAGTTGATCAAGCTGATGCAATCTTCCAAAATATGTAATTGAATTACATGGACATATTTCCATTTGAAGGAGGGAAGTTGGAGAGGAAAGTGCTGCTAAATGCTGTTAAATTACAGATTAATTCACGAGCAGGGCACGTGGTGTTCAAAAATCATAGGAGGACCGCCCTCAACATGGCATGTCACAACTGTCTGAAATGATTCTATGTTATAAAAACAACAAACCGCCCAAAAAAATCTTTCCCTTACCCTAACCAATATTTGAAACCTAATCAAGCCCTGACCGTTCCACAACACATAATACAGAACAGTATGTTATAATATGCTTTTCTGACACCAGAAAAGTAGGTAAAACATCATAGTGACAGACCAAGCTGCCATATTTGACGAGTTTCCATTTCTGCCAATAGATCCCCCTAAAGACTGAACACTGGGAAACTTTGTGGGAGTAGAATATTGTCAACAGAGGAGGCGTTGAATGTGTTGAGAACAAAGATTAACCCTAACACCCCTGATAATATAGCTGTGTCCTGTTGAGATATTCGTAAAGTATTGTCTCCTCGTGACAAAACTCAGTAAGAGCCACCTCCTATGCAACTGGTAATCACCTTAAGTCAAAGTACATTTGCCTCTCAGTGGTAATTAATCCACTTAGCCTGTACAGAAAGTCTCTCCTAAGGTGATGTAGCCACCGTGTTAAGTAACCAGAAATAGGAGTTGTGGATTACTAGATGGCTGTTGGTGATTCTTTTCAATCCCTGATTTCTCCTGTACCTCAGGGGGGGATTTTCCATCCTGTGTTATAAACAAGTGATTTAGCCGCCCCACAGAGGAGGCTCAGATTTGTAAACTTACATAAGGTGGAGTGTGGATTATAAGAATTGATCCTCCTTCTGAACTTTTCCTCTTGTAAAAAGTTAGTCAGCAAACCGTCAGATTATATTTTGACACACCTTTAATCATAATGTAAGGTGGTGAAGATTCATTTTTCTTTTCACCTCAGCATTTTGCTTCTGCCTGTCTGGATTTCCGTGCCATACCTAAAACCTCACAACACACTCATTAAAACTATATGCGCCGCACACATCTATATTATATGAATCTCCTGAAGGATATAAATATGTCTGAAAATGCAGCAGGTTCTGAGCTGAGAGGCCAGACTGCGGCGCTCTCCAGGGTCCTGATCCTGCAGTTAGTCAGCAGCAAAGGGAGCTGTCCAAAGTATCAGACAGCCAATCAGTGCCGCGTCTGTCGGTCTGTTTGGCAGGTTGATTATACCCTGGGTGAGTTGTGGTCTGATTGCTATTGAGTATGGCTATGACTTCTTTGTCTATGTGTATCTTCACCCAAGCCCATTTGTTACTATTCAAAATGGACATTTTTATCAGCACTTTCATGAACACACAACAATTAAAGTCTAAAGTGCATTTTTTGAAGACTATATTCAGCCGTAGATTAAACATGCTATCCAGTATTGAATACTGACTAATGTTAGGGCTGCGCGATAACAAGAAAAATACAGTCATATACCATTTTTTTCCCCCCGCGATATGAAAAATTACAAACATTATCACCATATGACTTGAATAGCTGTATTTTGCTGTCAAGTGTGTGCATTCCTACAATTAGCAGTTCCTCGCTATGGTGTTGGTTGAAGATTTAAAAAGTTGTTTTACCTTTCAGTTCAGGTCAAGATTCAAGAGGGTTAATTTTCATTCCAGCCACATACACAGTACACAGTGCAATCACATAACATTTCCCAAGAAGCTTCAGTGCAAACAAATAACAACAACACAGAACAACAACAATACCAAAATGCTACATGTAACTGCTAAGTTACTCAAAGGCCATATCAATGATATTTTTATGTAAAAAATCATTTATAAAAAAATAAAACATCTACGGAGCTTGTAGAAAGGTCTCCTTTCCTTAAAAACATTATCATGATTGTGAAATCATATTTTTTAAATGTCCAATATGTTTGTTGTGTTTATGTCTTTGTTAGAAATCTGACAGTTGGTTCCAGCTTCTAACAAGGTTTGTGAGTCAATAGTATATGGATGAAAGATTCACACGGTATCTGGGTTTAATCAGCGTCAGCAGTCTTGGTAGTTTTCAGTTTGTGAATTAAAATGTGTGTGTAAGAGCGCAGCATAGTGTACTGTATGTCAGAGAAGAGAGTGACATTCACAATGTTTGGTTAATGAGCCTTGTTGAGTCAACAGAAGAAGCTTGAGAACATCTACAGCCCTCTGCTTCTATCCGTACTTGGGTACTTAACTCAACTTCAAAGAAAACAGCAACCCTTGAAATAGAATTTCCATCTGCGTATCTCACTGAGAAGGAAAAAAGAGAAACTGTGTCTGCATACTGTATTACAATATGATTTTTAAACTATTTCAAACTATGATTTTTTATTTTTTGTGGTCCAAACCAGGAGCAATTAAATCAAAAACTGAGTATTCATTCCTATCACTGTTTTCATAAATCCAATAATGACTCACTTTGAACCAAAACAACTCAGAAAAAGGTAAATGTGAGCAAAAAAGACAAAAATAGAAGTGGTGACACAAAACTTGCACATCAGCCTGTGCGGTGTCACATTCAGACTCCTGTGGGATGTGTGGGTTTGACAGCAGTGAAGAAAGCAGTTCAGGTGGCACTTCGGGACACTAACCTGTCGATGATGCCGCACATGTCGATCTGTAAGTGGCTGTAGTTTCCCAGCAGCCTTTGTTGCACTTTGATCAGGTCAACAGGTTGGTTATCCAGAGTCAACAGACGCATACAGCCCTGAAACACCCTGAAGGGGTTCCTGCACTCCTGACTGCCCTCCTGAACAGGACAACCTGAAGAGGGAAACACACAACACTTAATCAATGGTCAGGACGAATCATTGTTCAGCTGTTTAAAGTACAGTTTTAGAAGGGAATAAAAGTCTTCTCTGATTCCAGCTTCTTAAATATGAATGTTTTCTAAAACCTACCTTTTGGAGACAGAACTAATAATCCATAAATCAAGATATGGACAAATTAATCAGCAATGCAAATCAGTGTAGATGTATGTTGTTTTTGTGTCTTTTTTTAACATTAGAGAAGCTTCCCATGTATTTAGATTGTTATTCTTTTAGGCTGGATAATGTTAAACACGTTTTGGTGTGAATCTCCAGAAATGTTTGCAAACTGCAAAACTTCAGCCCACATTGAATCTGCGTGGGGGTGAGTATAATGATTCCATTTTTTTTAGGGTAAACATAAAAGTACTTGTAAAGTAACAGCTGGCAAGTCATTATTTTCAACTCAGACGGGCCTCTGAATAATTTTGGTCCATTAATGGTCTTTTAATCAATATATAGTATATTATTGTCGAGTACAGTCACAGTCAAATGTTTACATCCACTTGAAAAGTAAATGTATATCATGGCAGTCTTCAGTTCCAATTATTTCTACAGCTCTCATTTTTCTGTGACAGAACTACTTTGTCACAAAACACATTCATTAAGTTTGCCTCAAATCTGAATTCATCATAGGTCTTCTGAAAATGTGACCAAAGCTGCTGTGTCAAGAAAATAGATTTTTGTGCATGTAAAAGGTCTGCAAAGTGAAAAAGCCACACCAAGGGGAGTTACTCTCTCCCACAGAAAACACTGCTCCTGTGCTGCCTGATACACCTGGTTTGGAGTCGAGCCTTTACTTCCGTAACTTATGCTCGTCACTATGTAACAGGTTAATATAAATATGTATTTTTATATATTTCTTATAACATATATACACTCCAGTCAGTTAGCAGACATACAGTTGCTATTTGCTGTAGCTGCGTGATTTTGGTTCACACTACCTCGCTCGGCATTACCCGCCCTACTCACCAAAGATTGAACAGAGGCAAGATGTCTCACTCTGTTGCTAAATCAGGGCATTCAAGATACAGTGTGAACAGGGATGCTGTAGCAGTGCAGAAAATAAGCATTATATGACCTCATTAAGTATTTATTTTTCTGACAAAGTTTTACTTTACCCCCCACATTTGACCACACATATCTGTATGTTCTACTCCTTACATTTTCAAAACAGACTTGGTACTATAGCTATAGTTACTATTGACTTGATACTTTGAGTACATTTCAGAGCCTGTACTTTCTAACAAAGAAGTTGAATCAGTACTTCTACTTTTACCGGAGCCAAATATGCTATCCCCATTCATTTAGACAGGGAGCTGATCTTGTTAGCCCGAAATAACTGCCCAGCGTGCATTACCTGGGTGGCTGCTGAGATTTGCATGTCCAAATGTAATTTAGGCAAGAGGCTTATTATCCCACTTTTACTGCAGAATCTACACATTTTTTGTTATTATTAAAGTTCAGAGGCACTTCTGTCTCTACTCCATGAGTCCTCAATGTAATGATGGCATAGGCAGACCTGAGGTGGCTGTCATTCAAACCACTCTTTGCCAAAGCATGTAAATGAGCTCCGTGTCTCATCCATCTGTGATATGTGCTAGAGGTTGATCCTGGATGGTGGCATTTTGTGGCCAAACACAGCATTTCTGCTCCAGGCTCTGCATTGCTCTAATTACAGTGAAACCAACAGGCGCACAGTTCGACACCTCCCAGCAGAGGTGGGAGGAAAGATGAGTCACTGTTTAATGTCGCTTTAAATTTTGGGAGCTCAAAAGAAAAAAAATTGTTGTAGCTGTTTTCCTTTTGACAGCCACAATGACACATGGAGGACGTTTTTGAAATTTGGTGTTATTGCATTAATTCATAGGGCTGGGGCTGTTACAGTGTAATTTCAATCTGAATCAGAACCAGTGTAAATCTCTGATTCTACAATCTTATGGGTGAACTATCATGTGACTTGTATCTATCTACATACCGTGATTTAATTAGTGTGTGAGTGCACAAGTGTACGTGTAGACTGCTGGGAGTGAGAGCGTAATGGAAGCACTGCAGAGACAGGAGAGGAGGAAATTAAAAAGGAAGGTGATTGCTGAGAGAGGAATACATCAAGGACAGAAGAGCAGAGAGCAAAAAAGGAAACTGGCAAAGAGGCAGGACGAAGTGGAGGAGAAATATCACTAGAAGAAAGGAGACGTCAAAGAAAGTGAGAGGAGAGAGGACGAGGAGGAGGGAGCAGGGAGGGAGAGACTAAGCAGCTTTATGACTTCATCCCTCTCTGGGTGGCACTAAACCTCCAAAGGAGATCTGGAGATGATAATTATTACCGGAGTACCTCCATGAATTTTAACCAATCCTGAACGTCCATGTCAGCAGTTTTCAACTTTCACAGCAAAACACTTCCAATTGCAATTTAACATATTTGACAAGAGAAGGCTTTTCGCCGAAGATACACGCTGAAATACACAAGAAACTGACAGGGGCCACACACATGATGCATGCACTCTGACATGTCTTCTTACCACCGAAGAAGAGCTGACTGTCTGCGGTCAGAGGAAGTGGGATGCTGACGTGAGCGGTGGCTCCTTCGTCTTTGTCCACTGTGATGCTCAGGTGATCTTCTCGCGAGTTCAGCTCCACAGAATGCCACTGACCATCATTCAGACCTGAGCCTGCGTTCACACAGACAGGAATTCATGGAAAATTTTTCAAACCGTTTTAGTTTGTGAACATTTTAACCTTTACTGTGACCTGTGATTGATTTTATGCTCTTTGCTGTTTGAGTTTGGCTGCAAATCATGATCACGAGTTTGTTATTTAGTTTGTTTAAGTTCTAACTAACTGGAGGGGAGTGGCAGGCTTTTAAACTCTGTGTGGGAGTGTCCTTAAGGGGTCATTAAGGACACGTGAGCTCTGAGATTCAGAGTCGTTAGGGCCACTTGTGGGTCGTTGACCCAGCAGGTCTTAACGTGGGTTGCTGGGGCGAGGTAAGCCCGGTGTGAATGATTGTTAAGCTGTTTGGGGAGCGAACTCAGAACAGCATTGTAAGTGGGTGATAAGTAATGTCTTTGCCTCCTCCTCCTCCTGTCCTGGCTGCATTGAAAGGCATAAACGACATTACTCTGTTTATGCCCGGGTGTTTTGTCCTTTGAATGGACATCATAAAGTTTCTGCCTTGGCGCGTTGGTAGGTTTGAAGTGAACCGGTATATGATGTTTAATGAAGATCCTCCTGAGTTTCTCAGACGTTCCTGCGACATAACGAATGAAGATGTTGTTACTTTTTCTCATCGCCTCCTCTCTGTCTGCTCTGGATCTTTTAGCGATTTCGACAAAGTTCCAGTTTGGGTAGGCACAGGTTTTAAGTGCTCCCCTGATTTACTTCTGTTTCTTCTCCTTCCCCTCTGTCTTGGTGGACACAGTCACAGCCTGATGGTTTAGGGTTCTGATGACCCACAGCTTGTGCTCCAGTGGGTGATGAGAGTCAAACAGCAAGTATTGATCTATGTGTAGGTTTTCTGTACACCTCAATGTTGAGGTTTCTGTCTTCTTAAATGTACTGCACTGCAGTCCAAGAAGGGCAGACTGTCTTCCCTGACACTTTACTGTGTGGACTTGATGTTACTGTCCACAGCATATATATGTTTTGTGAAGGCTTCCACTTCCCTTGCTCTGGTTTTGGTCCCGGTGTCATCCACTACCTGAACCAGTGGTTAGGAGCAGTTCCTGCAAAGGTAGTCAAGGCTCCGCTCTCAACTTCTTCAGTGTAGAGGTTGGACCCTATTGGGAACAGCCCATGGCACAGCCATGCTTCTGTCTGAAGAACCCTTCACTGTACTGGAAGTAGGTGGTCGTCAGAAAGAGGTCAAGTAAGTCACACATGTGGTCTGAGTGGAGTTGGTTCTGCTGGACAGAGTGCTCTCCTGTAGCAGCCATTTCTTCAACATCTTTACTGCGCAACACGCAACACTTCACACCACATCAAAAACTCACAGGATTTCGCCAACAAGGTGAGAGAAATAACACTGGACTGAGACAGAACAATGGTTTCCTATGATGTCACCTCACCTTTCCACATGCATTCCCACTCAGGAAGCGGTAAAGACGCCTGCTATAGGACAGCACACTGTCCAGCAGAACCAACTCTACCCCAGACCACATTTGTTCCTTACTTGACCTCTGTCTGATGACCGCTTAGTTCCAGTCCAGTGAAGGTTTCGACAGACAGGACGTCAGTAAGTCTGAGTACTACTGAGTGGCCAAGTAGCCAAGACATCTCAAGGTTACAATGAGCCAGAGGCCACCTTTTGATTTGACAAAATGTCATGAGCTCATTAGATTTTACTGGAGCCTTCAACCACATCGGACAGTCTTGCACTGAGGGAGTTTCACAAGGATTATAACTTTTGTTTATGTGTGACCACCTGATGTCATGTGACCAAACAAGAGCCAACTGGAATGGGCACTCAGTATAAGCGCATAACTTTGCCAAGGCCTAACAGTCCTCTTTAATACAATCACGCCTGATCCAATCCCTGAATCACTCAGAATTTTTAAGCACACTGCTTAACTGTAATTTAAGATCAAGAGATCTGCATCAACCAACAACAAGGACAACAAAACACTACAGATGGAATCATAATCTCCATTGTGATGTGGAATAATTAATGATGTTAATTAGGATCCACATCAAATTGCACTCACTCATAGATACCGGCCACCTGTATATGGGAACGATTTTTATATCAAGATCCATGCATTGTTCTCTGAGAAATAAACAAAAATGTCCAAAACGAAACAAATGTTAAAGAAAGTCAGAAAAAATTCCTGAATCCATCCTTTTATCTGGATCCGCAACAAAAGTTGATGGGGTTTTGCACCAAGACCCATCCTGCATCCAAGTTTCATAGAAATCTGTTTAGCTGTTTTTGTGTAACGCTGCTGACGAATCAACAAACCTGACATGTGGTTCAAAACCTAAGAGAGTTAGCATGTGGGCCTAGCATAGAGATTAAACTTTGACCCGAAAGATTTAAGCTCTGGCTTTATTGGTCACATCACGTATGCAGACCGTTCACAGAGCAGCAGAAAATATTAATTCGTTTTTATTGCTGGCTACACCTGCAGCACACAAAAACGTAAAGTTTTGTGAGTCACAGTCACAACAAGTCACTATCATTGTTGGGATAATGTCGTCCGGGTTGGTTTGAACTTACAGACCACGGCAAGCTAGATATAGTTACTTAGCAACCATCAGCTGAATGCTAAATGTGGCAGAGTGATAAAAATCCCAAAGTGGAGGCCAGCTAGAGTCATTTCCAGCTTACTGGCACCTTTTGCATACTTAAAAAATATCAATTGAAGTTTTGTCTATTTTTACACATGTAAAGTGGGTCTCCTTGGCAAATATACACCACTTGCGCGCTACCCTCGTACCTGGTGCAGCCAGTTTCATTGATTACAGCGAAAAACCTAGCGCTAGGGACTGGAGAGGCCGTACCCTATGATTCACATCATTTTACAGATCAAACCATTCACTGTGGTTGGGTAGTGGGCAGTGTCATCCTGGAAGACACCACTCCCATCCCATCAGAAAGAAGCTCTCCACAGCATAACAGAGCCACTGTATTAAGTCTTTTTCTTTGATGTATTGTTCGCCTACATCTGAATGTAAATAAGAGCTCAGCACAGCCACTTTTGCCACACTCCATTTGGCCTTGAGCCGGTTCAGCGTTGGTTAATCTCTATTTTACAACAGAACAAAAACAAATGAAAAACTGATAATGTTATGACAGGCCCGACCTGCACTGAGGTCCAGCTGAACCCTGCCGCCTCCACTGATCTGTAGGCGCAGTCTGGCCTCACTCAGGTACAGCCACACCATGCCCTCCTGCTGCGGGAGGTCAAAGGTCATGAGAAGCCCAGCCTTGTTCCACGTCCGGAACTGCAGCGCCACCGAGACGACCCCGGATGACCACGTTGTCAGCCCTGGCAACTGGAGGAAGCTGTGGGCGTCGGTGAACGTCGCAGAGACCGAAACTGGCTCAGCACAAGAAAAGGTCACATTGCCCTGGGAGAGAGAGGCGGGAAGGGAGAGAGAGAAATGATTATGAAAGAGATAATAAATCATGAATATTCATTAGTTGCGGAGGCTGACTCGGTTTGACTCGATGTCACAGAGGTCTCGTCAGCAGCTCTCTGAAAAAGGACACCTGTATTAACATATTGATATCAGCTGAGCAGCTAAAATAATCTGAAAACCTGAAGCATCAGGGTCAAATGGCGTTTGCACGCACATTGGTTATTCATTTCACATCTCCTAAATAGAAATGATAGATTGGATAAACAATTGCTTTCAGAAGTGTTGCGGTTCAATCCAAAGTACAGACACATTAGCACGATCCAAATGTCCGTAAAACATCACAAAACTGAATTAACCTTTGGGGGGATAAAGATATTCAGCACAACGGATATTTGATGTAGTTATTGTTTTTTTATATAATGTATTCAGGGAACTTTCTTAAACAGCATAATGGGAGCTACAAATTGTAAATTGATTCCCATTATCATGCAAACATAAAAATCATATTAAATAAGTGTTTCTGTGATGACTAATGTGCATCAGAAAGTACCAGTTCCTCCCTCATTTCCATTCATCTTCGGACCCTGATTCATTTTTCTCCTTCTCTAACTTTCTACTTCTCTCCTTTAGAATTTGTTGCTTTGGGCTCTCTTACGCCGGAATGTGCGAGTGATGACACTGGTGATGATAATGAAGGAGATTATGATGATGCTAATGGCAATAATGATGATGACGGCGGGTATGAAAAATAAAGAGGACGATGATACAGATGATGAAAATAATGTTAATGACAATAATAATCATGACAGTGACCGTTAGCATAATAACGCCGCTGATGAGCGGAGAGGAGAAAATAGTGGGAGGAAGAGGACGAAGAGTCTCAAGTGAACAAAAGAGTGGACTCGTTCTAAAGTTTCTCAGTATGGCGGCATTCATTTACAATGCCGATAACGGTTTGTTAACAGCTGAGAAACTGCAGGACAAAAGAGTGAAGTGCTTGTGTGATCAACAGATTTATAAGACAACACTTTTTAGGACTTAACAACGATCATGGGAAGTGAGTAACTTTGTGTCTTTGTTAACTGCTATCACCACATACACATACACAGATGCTCGGTGTGTGTGGTTGCTGATGTTGAGTGGTTATATTTTTCCACTTGAAAAATTAGGATTTATTTGTTTGCCCTATTGTATGTAGGCTCGAGCTGAGTCAAGCTGAAATGACTAGTCAATGAATCAATTAGCCGATTGACAGAAACATAATTGGCAGCTATTTCGCTGATTGCTTAAGTCAGTTTAATCACGAAAAATAGTCATCAGAACAATCCATAATAATCATTAGTTTCAGTCCATGGTTACAATTTTTGCCCCACCTTAATCATCAGTAAGCTGATTGCTTAGTAATAATAATCTAATGGTACACTGTAATACACCACTCAAAATGAGTTAGGGATATTGGATATGGGTGCATACATGCATGGATATGCAATAAGAGCCTAATGAAAAATGTGTTGCATTATATTTGGGGACTTAAAAAAAGGTGTCACCAAACGCAAAGTAAGAATAAACAATCAAGTGAAAACAATAAACAACACAACAATAAAATGTCCCAATATATATGAAAAATATGTAAGATCTGACAATCAGCAGCTATTTTTCTGGATCGAGTTCAGTTAGTTTTGATATTTAAAGTACATTTCTCTATATACTATACTACTATACTGCATGGTATCCTTCCATGTTTCTATAAAGCAAGGAATCTCTGTCTTTCTGTCTTTCTGTCTTTCGGTCCGTCTGTGGTTTGCATATCTTGAGAACTGTTCATCTGATCTACTTCATACTGTCAGGCAGGTTTGTCGCTGGGGATCAGAGGAAGTGCAGTGACGAATTTGTTGCAATTTAGACATAAACAATGCTTTCAATTTCAAGAAAGTTGTTGCAGTGCGGAGGGCTGCCAAATTGCACAAAAATGTAGAAATCTACTTAATTTTGCTTTAATCAATGACAACCTCGTGTCGAGTAGCAGGTCAAGGGAGCTGCTTTTTCCCTGTGGTATTGATGAGGAATCCTGCTAACAATGCTCAGCTGATACAATGATAAACACTATCATCATTCAATCAGGAAACGTTGGGTTTTCACCAGCTGATACTTTTAATGTTTTGATATCCCTCTGCAACCAGCGTGGACTGTGAAGTCGTTTGGAAGAGCTGTTCTCGAGAAAGCTGCAGTGACCGAGCGATCATCTTGAGCCGACGCTGCACTCGTTCTTTACAGATGTGCCAGAGATGCTGCAGCACAGCAACTCACCACAGCAGACACCTGGTGGTTGTTCTTTTTAGCCAGGTAGAGCAGGTTGAGGTCGTTGTAGAGCAGGTTTTCCAGGCAGCCATGGAAGTTCCTGTTGGAAAGGATGGGCTTCTGCAGTCCGTGGCTCTGGACAGCTCCCAGACTCAGCTGCACAAGAAAACAACACATGGGATATATGTAAAAATAAAAAAAATCAATCAAGAAAGAGTCAAGAACTATCATCACCTCTAGGCTTCAATGGTTAGTGTAAAAAGTTTCTACTTTTTCATTCACAGATATACAGCTGTGTACTTTAAGTTTCAATGGTGCATAAAGAACATCAAAACATCATTGTAAAGAGTCGAGTAATATCTCACTAGAATATGCAATATGCCTTAATACACAACTTCTGTCTCAACAAACAAATGGTTAGATCACAACTAAAACATTAGACATTTGGTTTCAAAGGGAACTAACAGGAACTGAAACTGAGAGCTACCACACGATATTCCATAAAGAGTGAGGCTGCAAAGAGATTTTGGTAGGAGCACGTCTTTAAAATGTGAATGTTTTTGTGTGTGTGTGTGTGTGCTGAAAGGTTTCTCTCGCCTGGTGAATGTCCCAGTGGCTGAGCTCAGCCGGTACGTGAACCTGCTGAGTGTTTTTATCCACGGTGAGGTTGAGATGACTGCTGAGCCGCTCCAGCTTCACATGGTGCCAGTGCTGGTCATCCAGCAGACTTCCCAGAGACGCAAGAAGCTGCCCGCCGGAGGATGAACTCACACCTACAACAGGGTTGAGAAAATGAAAAACAATCGATTTTGTTGCCGTGATGGTTGCGTTTGATGGCTGCGCAGTGACTCCAGGTAATGCAGAAATCCTCTTATGTGCACTTCCCGCTGAGACACTTTGATTCTTTTCTGAGTTACCTCAAAAACACTACAAGGTCAGCATCCTCCTCCTCCTCCACCATAATGCATCACTAACAAGGACAACCTGCTTGAGGAAAACCATTAGAAAGCACTTTTTCACTTATTTCGTTGAGGAGTTGAACATGAAGGAAAGCTTGTGTTCGATTGATCAAAACAAAAAAAGTGAGCGGAAACGTTGCCGCTTCAGTGGAATATTTTCATCTTTGTTGCTGACAGCGAGCGTGTCAGTGAGGTCACCGTCTCTCATTAGAGCACACAGGTATCCATATGCTGTAAGGGAGGAGGACCCACCGCCATAAATGATGATGCTGCAAAATGACAGCAGGACATAATTAATGACAGACCCAACACCAGCAGGTCCAAACTGGAGAATCCATGTCTGCATTTCCAAACGTGTTGTGAGAGGGGAGAGTTTAAGCTGACATAGATAGATAGATAGATAGATAGATAGATAGATAGATCCAGAGAAATTTGGGCGTTCCTCAAACGACACACTCCTTTAATGATCAGGACATTTAATGAAATAGCGTATTTGGTTGCGGCTCGAATAAGTGGAAATAGAAAGCGAGCGATCAATAAATGAAATGCAAGGTCAAACATTTATAGAAACACTTAACTTTCATTCATGAAGCCCCCTCTCTCTTTCTTACTCTATGTCAGTCTTAATCCTCCTCATTCCTCCACTCATCGCCTGCATGCCTGTGAGCAATAACCGCTTGATTTATCCACACTGAGTAGGCTAATATTGAATGTTCTTGTCTTTAATCTGAGGAGTCTGCGCTCAACAGCGGTTTCCACTTTCCAAGAGTCTACTGTTCCAGACAGCTCCCTGGGGCAATATCACCTTATCATATTCTGTCTGCTGCTCCATTATGGCTCTTTGCTCGAGCTCCAAATCTGTTTATGAAGGACGACAATGACAGGTCTTATCAGGAGACAGACGGTTATAATTGTTTCAGCATTTCAGCGCCACGTGATGTCACTTTTTGAAATGCAGCCTGGCTGTGAAAATAATGTACTTTTCCTAAACCAATTCTCAGTTTTAGTCGCAGCAGGGAATTGGGTTTATTACCATAACACAAACTGGTGGGGGGAAAAAAAGGGGAAACAGCAGAGTGATATATTCATGTCACTGCTGTGTCAGGTGTCTCTCTGTCTCTTCAGTTCAATTCACTGCGGCTTTATTTGCATAATGTTTGGATCAAAAAACATGTCCCCAAAGCATGTTCATAAACAGAGTGAATAAATACATAAAAAAACAGACAATGTGTTGACTGAAACAACTAGTTATACATAACACAGAACACTTGATAACATGTATGAACTGTTCAAAATAAGCAACGCAATATAATAAGCAGTTATATATCAGGTTAAAACAATTTATTGATTGACTGATAGACCAACTATTTTGTAGAACAAGTGTTTCAGTAATTTCTGAGCAAAAATGCCAAAGATTGTCTGGTTTCAGCTTCCCCAATGTGATAAATCAATTCATATGCAGATCAATCAGTGAGCTCCATACGTTTTTTCCCCCTTGGCTCACAACTGATAATCTTTGGTTTTGAACAGTTCACTGGAGAAAACAATTGATCTAAAGAAGCCACCTTGGGTTAGAGGACATTGTGATTTATCAAATGTATTTATTCATTTACATTTTAAATGACCGATTAGTTGAAGCGTCCAACAAAAAAAACCAAACAAATTAAAGAGCAAGCTAAATTTCCAAAGTATCCAAAAGAAAAATTCCCATTACCTCCATCCAAAGCCACTGCTCCAATATACATGGATCAGCCCCATAGCTCCCACTGGCCAGCTGGGAGATGGGTTGTAGCAGCTAGCTTGCCACTTTCCACAAGATCTTTGAGCTTTTTGGTTTGATAATAACATCAATTAACTCAAATGTCAAATGTCACAATCATAACACAAAAACACCACAAACAGACCTCAGTCCAAAAAGGCTACCCACTTCGAAAGTGACTGCAGTGCTGACGCGTTTGCTTCCTGCTAACTTGGTTAGCCTCTGAACGAGACTCTCACTGTAGCTGCTGCTAACTCGCTCTGTGGCTCAGAGCTGTGAGCTTTGAGCTACTAACGAAGCTAGCTGCTGAACAATAGATTCAGGATCTGTGTGCTATGAGCTCAGCACATTGCTGCCATCGCTAACCATATCCCATTACCCCACAGAGTGACCAGTCATTTTCATTACCCATACTGAATATGCAGCTTATATTATCCTGATTTTGAGACAGAGGCTCTGTTGTTGCTGCACACAACAGAGCGAATGAGCAGTAAAGAAAATGAAAATGTGTTACAGTAAGAGTCCTGTAGAGACTTGTACGAGGCCGTTTACAGTGGAAACTCCTGGGGGTTCACTGTAAATCACTGTAGAAAAAGTGGAATGGATTAAGCAAATGCAACAGTAATCACCACAATTCATTGTCCTCTGTTTTCTCTGCCAACTGGCACACTTTGTCCGGAGAGATTCATCTCTTTTCAACCGCTCTCTGCAGACGCCTCCGGGGAAGATCAGGTTGTAGCTGCTGCCGCTCTGTGTGATTAGTGAAAACATTCGTGATCCTGCTGATGTTCTGTCACTGCAAAATCTGAAATATTCAGTGTTTTATCGCACAGAGGAACAGCACAGCCAGCACGCAACCACAGATGATTGTTGAGGATACAGAGAAAAACATCAGGTTTTCACTTAACATGCAGCTCGCCCTGCACGCCTCTCTGACACCGTCCTAATTTAGTCAGCAATGCTTAACACCGCTCGTCCAGAGAGCACTGGAGCAGGAGACACAAACCCTCAGTGTATTTACTGCTGTGTATTACAGCTTCCCGGCGACAGTTCAGAATTGAACTGAATTATGAAGCAGCGGGATACATTGTAGCCAACTGACATTTTGATAAATGTTAAGCAGAGAGGAAATTAGATGGTCTTGGATCGTGGACATAAATCTTAATGAGGCAGCCAAATTATTCCGACTGCTTGGACGGCCACGGGGACATAGAGATGGTGTCTGACTGGTATATTTATTTGTTTGTGTGCCACTCTTTGGTCCATCTGTGTGTCTGCATGACCGTCTGTTTTCATCATTACTTTATGCTAATGGATGTGATACACATCTGCACCAGCTGAGCTCTTTATGTTTGTGTGTTTTTCAGTGACACATATCCCCAAAGTTTTAACCATCACTGGCCATTTTAGCTCTTCTGTTGTTTTCCTCATGATACGACATGTATCACTGTTAAAGAGGCCCGGGGACCAACGGGATCAGGTTGCCAAATGGGAAGATAAGCATGAGGAGCCTCAGAGAATTGCTCCAGTCTGGAGCTATGGAGATAATGCATCTAAATCTTGAGGTTTCATCTTTGCTCCACCCGTTTGAGCTTCTCTTCTCTTCTCTTCTCTTCTCTTCTCTTCTCTTCTCTTCTCTTCTCTTCTCCAGCCAACAGCTGACTGTGAAGGAGCATGCTGTGGCTCAGGGTGGATGCTCTAAGCTATTGATCTAAATTACACTGTCTGCCGAGCGCAAACTCCTGGGAGAGTGTGATGGAGGGAGGGAGGGAGGGTGCACGAAAGAGAGAGACAAAGAGCATGCAATTGAAAAAAAGGCAAATAATCGCCTCCGGATGAAAATCGAGCTGGGGCAGAATTGGGGCGACATGTGAGGGAGGCGGTGATAAATAACAATGGAGGGAGAGGGGGCAGTCAGGCAGCCAGGCAGCCAGGGAGGGGAACAAGTCCGAGTCAGAAACAGGAACGTGCAGTGACAGCGCTCTGCATTGCCTGTATCACTGGATTATCATAGCTCCATCTAATCTCTGCTCCGACACAAAACTGGGCAGTGTTTATTTTCGTTCCTGGCTACCAGAGCTCTTTGAGCAGTTTGTTGAATATCGACTCGGGCCTAGCAGGGAGATGTGACAGGCGTCACTCAGGGAGCTGGTGTCAGACAGATGGCTTCTGCTGATAAGACCTCTCTACCGCTGACAGATAGACAATATCACCAGGGAATTAATACTTTGCACCCCTGCCGAACTAGGAGGAATTGAACAATATTCTGTTTTTATTGTCGGAAGGCAGAAAGTGAGTGACACACGGAGGTAAAGACAAGTGTGGGGGACGGAAGGAAGCAGGGAGAGAGGTAATATCTCACCAAACTCTTTTCTATTCACAAATACCTGTCCCGAATACCATTGTTGGGGTTTCAGAGCTTCAGCGAAGATTACCGGGGAAATATTCAGCGCTTCAAAAAAGCTGTCAAACTCGTGGTCGTTATTTACTGAGACATCACCAACTGTCCCTGATTCCAAAGTCTCAGAACACAACTTGACAAGCGAGCAAGTGTTGAGCTCATCACAGCCAGAAATGCTCCCTCGCTGCTTTGTATGTGCATTGATTTTGGTTTTGACACAACCCAATTGCCAGAATAAATGCTGGCCATGTGTTTCTGCAAATCAAGTGTGTGGTAATCTTTACATTTTTTTTCTCTATTCTACGTACTAGTTATGTTTAGGCAGAAAAACTACTTGGTAAAGGTCAGTAAAAGATTGTGTTTTAGTTTAAAATGCCTGTTTCAGTCCCCAGAAACATGGCTGGAAATTTTCCAAAGGTCTCCTTAGAAATATCCAGTGGTATCACACTTACACAGTCTCTAGCGACCACTGGCTATGCAGGGTTACTTTTCTGCACCTACAAATTTTGAGTCAGACTTTCCTGTAATTATAGTTCTGTGTTTATCACACCTAATTTAGAGAAAAGACTCCTTTCCTACTTACATATTCCAGGGATGTAATCATTATGGAAAACCTTTATGAAAGGAGGGAAAGGAATGACTGTTGAATAGACAGCCAGGCACTGATGAGAGGTCTGCCATATGGTGATAATGACACGGCCTGGCAGTCGGACAACACCTCAGGTTTAACCTCATTTACACCAACATAAACACACACACACATATTCCCTCCCACAGTCTCTGAGGTGCTCCATTCTGTGCAGATAGAGGCCATGGATCACGTTATGCTGTGCTATCCCACTGAGCTCCACAGAGTTCACTCTTAACACATGTCGCTAGCATCTATCAGCTTAAAAGAGAGAGATAATGAGAGAGGATGCCAAGCAGAGAGAGAAACGGAGCGAGGGAGACACTGTTGATGGAGGGAGAGTGAGGAAATAAATCAAGAAAAAACAGAGAAGAAGAAACACGTTTTCCCAAACTAATGATGCTACCAGCCAAGTTGCCAGGGCTGGTTAACGATTTCTCAAACCACTGATGTGCTTACTATTGTGCGTGTCATACGTACCATATTGACATTTCCACAGTGCCTGCCATGTCAGGTTTGAATTAGATATGTATTACCTGACATTCAGGTTACAGGCAGCGAGGCTGCCAAACAGGCGACCGCGGTTCGAGTCTGTATTGCGGCGAATATCCAGCGTTGCACCCCTGGATATTTTCAGCTGTGTTTGTGGCAGCCAAAAATTGGATATGTTTTAAGGTTGGTCAGGCCATCTCCGGCCGGGTGTGTGGTGTCAAAACCAGCTATTTTGAAGGAGATTTCAGGATATTTCCATGTCAGGCCATGTCTGTTGCAACCAAAACAATCATTTTAAACCAAACCATGTCATTTCCTAACCCTAACTATTTTTTGTGCCTAAACCTAATCACAGCATAAACACAACGGTGTGATAAGGGAAGGACAGAAAACTGAACCAAACGTAAAGTTGCAACATAAAGAAAGACATGACTGGAACTTAACTGTGGTTTTACTGAAATATACCTAACTTACATTTATTCTGGCGGCTGGGTTGTGACTGCAGTCTGAGAGGGCGTTTCAACATTCTTAAGTGTGAAGCCATCATTTATTTTTGACACTGAACCACTGCATTTTAACATCAGTAACTATGACACCACAGGAGTTTTTTTAGAAGACCGGCTGTGGGCATCTCCCGCTGTGGCCATGGCAACCAAAGAAGGTATTTAAAGCATGCATTTAAAACACGATCTTTTCCTAACCCTAACGTAAGTGATTTTGTGCCTAAACCTTAACAGCCCATGAGCACAGTGTTGTCAAAACATAAAACTGAACCTAAAGAAACATAAAGTTGCAACATAATTTTGGTTTGCAGAATCGACAGTGCTAACATTTATTCTGCTGATTCTGCTGCTCCGCAGTCTGTCAACAACATGTATGTTTCCTTGTATTGACCTGCAATGACTGCACACCTACAATGGTGAACTACAGCAATTCCCCTGAGTTTCTTTAAAATGACATTAGTTTTGCGTGAGCTACTGCTTGAGACATATGGATAAGCAAATAAACACTGTATTGAGTTAATCAGTATAAGCAGAAAGAAGCAGAATTCCCCCGAGTGTCCTCAAAATTGGATCAGTGGTGTCTCAGAAATCACATCTGACAAACACGCAAACAACCAGCAGATGGATGGAGACTGACTTAAAGCTTACTACATTTTGTTGTGGGGACCAAAATGCGCTGGATATCAAATTCCTCATATAGAGACAGGTTGGTGGACACTCTGGAGCTTGAGAGTGCATAATTACAGATCGGTTTAGGAGTTTGGCTGAAATTTACTCAGAGCAATGAACAACGAACTAACAGATAGATACAGCTGCACAGTTTGCTCGAAAAAGTCGAGAAATAAGTTAAAAATACTTAAATTAAAATACCTAAGTTTTCAGCCTCTTTATATAATAGTCTTTCAGTGCTTTACCCTACAGATGGCAACTTCTGCTGTTTCTCATCCTACCAAAAAACTGTATTCCCTCCGAGATCCAGGTGAATATAATTAATTATTACACTGTATGCCAAATATAAAACAGCACATTTATAATATAGAACATTATATGAATTAATTCATTTATTATTCATAGTTATAATATATAGCGCACACATGCCTGCAGTAGTTGCACTACTGGATTTCTTTTACACAAACAGCTTGTCTTGTAAATATGGAGGACTAAAAGTGCCATAATTAAACATATTAAATACACTATCAAATTATTAAATGTGCCATTAATTCATTAAAATTGGAATTAAATACATGAATGTGTTATTAAATGTGTCATTAATTCATTAAAATACCATTTCATTTTATGCAAAAAATACAATTACACTATTTAATTAATTATGTCATGGTCCTGTGTTGCAGTGCTTCATGAATTTATTTTATCTGTCAAACTCACCCATCAAAGTCGGTGGGCGGATCCTAACGCCTGATTGGTTACCCTGCACATCAAGTCAAGGCAAATTGATTCCAGATAATGGATTCATGCAATCAAACAAAACGATACTGGCAACCGCTAAAAATCAAGAGGAAGGCTTGGTCTCCTGCTAGCCCTATTGTTGATACAGTGTTCAAGGCGCAGGACAAAATATCAAAAACTTGCCCTCAATAGAAAGTTCATGGGGATCCTCCATCAACTTAGTCGCTCTTCTTCTTTCGGTTTCAAGACTTCAGTAGCGTTGTGTTGGTCGCGAACGTGACGTTCAAACGAACGAATCTTTCGAGTGAACGAAGTGAACGGAATCACTTCATGAACTGATTCGTTCATTTCTCAGTTCAGTTGAGCTCAGCAGTGAGCATGCCGGCCGGGAGTGGAACTGCCAAACGTGATTCTCAGCAGGACGTGAATCACGTTCGCGCTGATTCAGTGACAGCCACAGAGGACACTTTCACCGTGTAATAATTTTAGTGCATGTATACCACTCAAAGCATCGCTGCGTCTCCCGCTAATGATTGTGTACTATAGTCCGTGAACGCACCGTCCCTCAGTAAGTGAACGTGAACCTCAGGGCTGAATCACGAACTGAATGACGGATCGTTTGGCTGTTTATCAGTTCAGGGAGTTGGAGAGCACTGAATGATTCGGTGAACGAATATTTTGAACGAATCATTTTAATGAACGGATTCTAGAGATTCAGTACAGTAAAAAGAACTGCCGTTCCCATCTCTAGACTTCAGACCAAAGCAATGGATTAGACTAAATTTGAATTAACCCCCGCCCACTGGCTTTGACAGATGAAATAAATTCATGAAGCACTGCAGCCATGAAATAATTAATTAAATAGTCAAATAATTATATATGTTTTTTACATACAATTAATTGGTATTTTAATGAATTAATGAGACAATTAATTCTGGTTTTAATTAATTAATGACACATTTAATTAACGAGTGACACATTAATGAGTGGCACAGCTGCTGGTGCTTACAGTGGTGCATGGAGAGGCTGGGCGGAGCTTTCAATTACCAGAGCCGCTGTCACAGGCGCACCTGCAGCAGGTTGGCAATCAGCAGCTGCTGATAAAGCCCTGCCCTTCATGATACCTGCTGCCAGATGAAAATATCTATTCGATGTGGTACATGGCTCTAGTTCGACTGTCGCTCTCCACAACTTTGAATTGTTTCGTTTTGTTTCGTTCCCTTGGAAGACTAATTACTCTTGTGCTTTCTCTGCTGATCACCAGGCCGCCGGCTTCCTGTGTTTCCCGCTCCAGCCATCCACACCTCTGTAGCCAGCCGACTCATTCCACGCTCGACGCTCGGCTCGACGCTCCACGCTACCACCAGCGTCACCGTCAGCTACCGCACCTCCACGCAACCAGACGGGGACTCCTCCTTGAGGGTTTAACTCCCTCTCTATATGCACTATTGTGAAATCAATAAATCACTCCTGAAACTATTTCCAGCTTTAGTGTCCACATTTGGGTCCTCACCCTACCAAACCGAGCATAACAAAATATACTCTAGCCTTATATACACACACACACACACACACACACACACACACACACACACAATACTTTTATTTGTATTCATTAGTTTATTTTAACAGGGACAGCGTACATTAGCCACTCAGTGGGTAAGGATGGTTTAAATCAGCAGGCAAAGTGACCTAATTAATAAATTAAAGTCATATCAAAAGCTTTAAACTATATATAGACAGTATCTAAAGATGGATATATCTTGATGTGTGTGTGTGTGTGTGTGTGTATATATACCACTGGATAGCTCAGAGGGTAAGACCCCTGCGCTTCAGTGCATTTGTAAAATCAGAGGACTGATTACATTTACTATTCACAGGCAGGTGACCTGAGATTGAAGATCATGACCAAGCTGGAAATCTGGTGCCCTGTAGCACCTACTATTACAGCTAAGTGATAAAGCAGCCTATGAAGTATGAAGAGCTGGAAGCTAAAGCACAGTTCAAGCACTCCATAAAAGCCTGGCAGCACAAATGTACCAGCTGCTAATGGATGGGACCCATCCAGAATGGTTTACTAAACAGGATCAGGACAGGATATGCTCTGTCACTACTGCTGCTCTGCACAGGCCTGAACCCCCCCAGCCAGCTTCAGAGCAATCACCAGCCAGCTCCTCTACATGGATGACATCACGCTGTATGCCAGCAGTGAGCGAGACATTGACTCACTGATTCACATCACCAGGATCTATAGCAATGACAAGATGATCCAGACTGAAGGGGTGGAACTACCAGAAGGCAACATAGGAGATGTAGACAGCCCACTACTTAAGGGTCCCGCAAGCAAAATCATGAGGAGGTTTCTCGGATAGCAGCTGAATGGAAAGAGCAAGGCTGGAGCAATCAAAACATCTGGGGTATCTGGTCATCAGATACCCCACTCACTGGCAATAATTAGCTGGCCAAAGAACGATTGAGGCCACTGATATCAAGACAAGAAAGTTCTTCACAGTGCATGAAGGGTTGTACACCAAGTCAAGCATCCAGACGTTGTACAATAAGTGGACAGAAGGAGGCTGAGGACTTCTGAGTGTCAAAGCCACTATCAGGATGAAACAACAATACAACAAAAAGATGGCCCCAAGTGATGAACTGCTAAGTGAGTAGGAGGAGAAGTAGGAAGAGCAGAGGGAAACATCATGGCAGTACAATCCCCTGCACGGCTGCAGAAGTGATTGATATCTAGCAAATCCTGCCAGTGGCTGGGAAAAGGCAGTAGTGCTAAATTAAGCAACAGCAACATCCGGAAGAAGGAACGTGAGTATTTATAGCCTTTAATATCATGTATTTAATTTATTATTTTCCCACTGCATTCATTGTACCTTGTTGGTGGTAGAGCAGCAGCTTTCCTTTCTCCAACACCAGAGTGAGGCTGTGATCTCTCTGTCCTTCTGCATGGAGCAGCGTCCCAGAATTCTTCAGGGTTTTAAACTTCAGAGAGATGACCTCCATCTCCGACCAGCTGGGCCTCACGATCAGTCTGTAAATCAGGCTGCTGCTGCCATCAAAGTTGGCCACGTCAGAAGCTACAGAGCAGGAGGAAGAGCTTCATTAGACAAACAATAACACATTCATCAATTTCAATGACGTACCCTCAAACAGTTTAATGGGAAATTATATCTAAAACATACAAACTTTCAAACAGCTGTGAGCGGAGACTTCATTGAGAAGTCTGGATCTCAAAATCATGCATTTTTTCTTTCTTTTTTGGTTTTTGCAAAGCACCACAGAGCAGTAATGATGTTAAACACAAGTGTGTAATGTGACGTTCACTTATGTCACTGAACCTGTAGCTAGTAGTATGGCTTAGCATGTAGCTCTTCACATCCAGTACGCCCTTTTTATCCCCATTAAGTAGCTTTAAGATTGCAATACACTTATTCTACACAAATCTGTTCAACGTTAGCTTGTTCCAGCTCTTCATTGAAGAGATGTCAAATATTCAAGCCCATGAAACAATGAAATTGAAATATTGTAGATTCATTGTACATCATTTTATCCGTATTTACCGCAAATTCTTCCTGACAGTTTTAGTGCCCAGAATGTCAAACAAAGTTTTGTGAGTTTGAAAAATCATACAGTGTAGTACTTTTGTTGTTCTCTATTCCTCAAACCTCACAAGTGAACTATGCGGACACCAAGTGCACACCATCCACTTATTGTGTTTCTATATGCCAACCTTCTTCAGTTTAATTTCTATTTTGTTGTTCAGTTTTACTTCATGAAAGAGATTTACTAAACTGATTGAAGGATTCTTTGATATTTATTTACAGTCACAAGTTTTTGTTCTGGAGCATCCAATAAGTCCAATAAGACTAGTAAGTGTTTTAGAAAGTGGTTTAAAAGAAAGAATATGTTTTAGTGTACAGATTGCTCGTGCTTCTGAAGGTGTTGCACAATTTAATTGATCAAAATCAAACCGTTCCAACAAAAACTCAGAAGATGGTGAAAAAAAAAAAATAGGGACTTTATGGCACATTATTTTTCCATGAACAGTTGCACAATGAGAAAATTAAACAAATACGGACAATTTCTGCTGCAACCAGAACAAACAAACCTGGAGTGTCATCTTAAAACTTCTTGCAGCAACAAATTCAGGTAAATTAAATCAGTGAATCTTTGTTTTCACCAAAAAACATCTTGAGTCATTAGTAATAAAGAATTTGGATACACAATTAATGACTAGGGGGTTGTTCAAGAAGACGGATTTCCAAACAGCAAAACTTGCATAAAAAAAGTTATACCCCTGCCAAAGGTCCAGCACCTTCAGTTTCCTTTATTTGTATTGGTTTTGTTGTGTTGCACTATTTGATTACTATATTATTTCTGTTTCCTAGGACAGCAACTGTTAAAAACAAAAGCATAAAATGAAATGTTGCTGGGACACAAAATGATATATAATCATGTGATTTTAAGCAGCCACACTGGTGTAAAATATTCGTTTTCATTTATTTTCATTTACCATTCATTCAGTCCGGGAAGAATGCATTACAACCATGAAACAGTGGAACCAGGGATCTTTTTTCTCTGAATTTAATCTTACCGTCAAAGCTGTAATCAGTGCATCCCTGAACAGCAAAAACTGAACATCTAGTTACACAGTTCATGTTTACATCTTCATCTTTTTTAGGATTTGCACCACTTCAAACTGACACAGTCAAAATCACAGAGGGCGGACTTACTATATTGACATCCATATATCTCCAGTCTGAGTCCAATTCTCCCAGTGGGGTTCCAGTCCAGAGGAATCAGGCGGAGGTAGCGGGCTATCACCGGCTGTTTCAGTTTGTATTGGACCACCGTGTCTGCATTACTGTTTCCTGGAAAAGCCTGAAGCAACAGGACAACATGCAGTATTTTAGTTATCCTTATTTCAACATCCAACCATCCATGTTTTACTGCAGCAGTCAGCAGCATCTGACAGGGTAAATTACTCCTGGAGCACCTTCGACAAGAACACAGGGTCTGTTTATTTGTACTTTGATACCCACAAATATGCTGTTTACTCAGGGAACACATTCTCTTTTGTTGTCTCCTGGCTGTCTTAAAGGCTAAAAGCTACTTTCTTCTGCCCTCATCTTCTATTCAGTCTCATATTTGCATTGAAATGATGTTTTAACAAAGGAGACACACCTGATTTTGCTGGAATTTACATTTGGAATGCAGGGAAAAACTATCCCCAACCTCACCGGTCTTTCTGCCTTTTCAAGAAGTCATTGATCCTACCTGCAGATAACGTCCCTCCCTCTCTCTGCCTGGTGATCAATAACTCGGGGACCTATTCTGTCTCCGTACCAAGCCCCTTTAAAAAGACTAATGGCCTCCACTTTCCCAATCAGCTGCCTGTGAGAATCTGGTGGGATTCTCTAGTTGACACACAAATAGCGCACACAGAGCGACATTAACATCAACGAGGGGGTAAAAAAAAAGCCAAGCTGCAGCTGTGGTTTTGTGCGTGCATGTGTTTGAATGCATGTGCGTCCGCTTGTGTCCGTCTTCCCTACTTGAGAGTGTGTGTCATGTACTGATGTGGCTGTGTGAGGGAAATTGGCTTCCCTGCCGCCGCATAATTGTGATCTCAGTGGCGTCTTCAGTGCTTTGAAGAAGCTGAGCCGGCTGGGCAGCGAAGCGTTAAGCTCAACAAACGGCTCTGTTTCCTGCTGAGGAGGCTGAGGAGAGTGGCATCTCATTTACGTCCCCGAGCATGTTTTGAAATATGAGTAGCCTCTGACAAGACCTCAGTCAAGGAGAGAGGGGAGGATAGAGAATGAGATGAGGAGGAGGAAGAGGAGGAGGGAGGGCATGAGTGAGAATCAAGAACAGTGTTGGAAGAAGCACTGGAGTGCCTTACTTAAGTAAAAGTATCACAACAGTGCAAAAATACATTATTTAAGGCAGGTATTGAACCTGCTTTAATGAGTCTGACATGGCTGTTGCAAGAAAGAAAAGATGATTTAGAGTGCCAGATGTTGAGCGCTACTCTAAATACGCATCATTACAAATTGCTGACTTTTAGACATATAACTAGTCCTGCAGCTTTTCCGACAAATTACCAAAATGGTGGAATCACCAGCACAAGTGTTGCATGACCTTTTGCAGAAAAATGTGAACGATGCTCCTCTAAGAAATAATGGGAAGTCATCTTGAACTGAGCTCAATCCCGCCCCTCTTTGGGGCCTTGTTGCCTCGCCATACCTTGACATAGAACAGTGATTCAAAGTGTGAATGAGTCACCCAGGTTGGGACTTTCGTGGCCCTAAATGCACATTTTGCTATCTTGAACAGTTCATGAGCAATCTCTTGTTACTCGTGATGTAATTTTTTGCAACAGCAGCTATACAATCAGCCTTTTGGGAAGCATTTCCAATATGAAATTTCCCATAAGAAATAATAGGAAATCATCATGAAACGAGCTCAAACCCACCCTAAATGGTCATTTTGATAGTGCAAACGGTTTACAAACTATCACAGTTGATTTCATAATGGATGTGTACCAGTGTTCATTTCAGCAGCTATGTTAGATTTAGTCATAGCCCCAGTCTTTAAATTAAATAGCCTGTTAGTTTGAGTCATGACATATTTATCTTTTAATAAAAATGTACAATTTGAATCCCTCAGCGCTTTGGCAATTTTCCCCCATGGTATCAAATGTCTAGTGTCATGTACGGTAATCGAGTAAATGTACTCATTTACTTTCCAGTGCTGGAGGGCAAATTGAGAGAGACAGAACCTCTAAGCTGAGAAGCCATTGAGGAGCTGTGACTTCTACAGCTGTTTTTGCAGTCAAATCTCCTCCTTAACTGACACACTAAGCTGGCCTGACTAATATATGGAGCTTCATAAACACTCCGAGAGCTGATCTGGGTTTATCACCTTTCGCGCTGAGTGTCAAATCAACAAGTTCTTAAGCTGCAAGGAAGTCAGAGTCTGCTCTGTCCTTTTAGTGATGACTCCCGGGCTTCAGAGATTTTGCATCCTTCACTGTGAGAAAATCGCATCCTGTCAACCGGGAATCAAAGGCTGTTCTCCTACAGCTGCTGCTGCAACAAGAAGGGTGCGCCGACTTCCAGAAAGGAAAGGGGGGGATGCTTGACTGTCTCTGAATCTGCATGGCTTCCAGTCACTCTGACACTGTCTTGGTGGTGATCAGTCATTTTGCAGTCTAGTATTCTTTCTCTTTACAACAACATGGAAGCGACCAGGAGGCGAAGAAAGTGCCTCAGCTGTGAACATCTCCCCCGTCCGCTGGTAAGACTTCATACATGAGCACGAGCTGCACCACAGAATCTTGAATTCACCACATGCATGTCAAAGTCAAATCTCTCTCACATTTACATTTCAGGCACTGAGTCAACACTCTTATCAAGACCGGCTCGCAACGACGGGGCTGGCAAGTGTTCCATCGGCGACTTGTTTGGAGACTTTTGATGGACACGCTCGCTGCGGCAGGAATCAAAGCTGCGACTTCTTGCGCGCCCGGCAGTCTTTTTAACAACAACACCAGCCTCCTGTCAGTGGAGGTTTAACTGTGTGACAGAAACTCTGTGCAGTCGACAGAGCCGTGCCCAGGTTCCTTTCATTGTTCCATCCATTATTAATAAAGAGTGAAAGGCTCCTGGTGAGAAGCCTTGACGCTGCAGGCAGTACCAGTCCCCACAGAAATGTAAATTACACCTATGACAGTGAGGCCAAATGTATTTTAACTTCAATGAACCAGATTTTTGAGCCGCGCTCCCTCCCTGACTGTCTTCATAGCTGGTAAAGTGCATCATGTTGGAATAAATTAGCTTTTTTTTTTTAACTCAAACAACTGATGTTGTCAGTGTACGAGTGAATGATCACTGGATACTTTCAGTTTTTGGATAACTTTTCCCAGAGCAGCGATTGGTTTTAATTAGTTTCGGCACAAAGCCAAAATTGCTTTGAGACTTGAAACTGTTTGAGATGGTATCAGCAGATATTTCCTGGTCTTTCTTGTTAGTTTTGTTGTTTTTGCTTTCATAACTTTTTTGTCACAGTCACTTCATCTTCATCATCACAAAAACATGTTTCTATATTTTGTGCTAAAGGACAGCAGCCAGGAAAAAAAGCAAAAACTGCAAGTTGATCTTTCATAGTAAAATAAATGATGTGATGACTTGAAAGGATATGCTTCAAAATGATAATTACTGCTTTTCAGTTGTGCACCTCCACCATGCTGTCAAACTGCAGTTTAAACATCATAATTAACTTGTGAATTACTGAGCTGTGGGCAAAAACATGTTTTGTTACATCACAGTGACCTTGATCTTCGGCCACCAGAGTCTAATCAGTTTTTCATTGAGATCAAGTGGACGTTTGTGCCAAATTTCAAGAAAATTCTTAAAATTCAAGTCAATTTTGGCAGGGTACTTTTTAAGTCTGTAATTGGACTTGTAAGTATACTTTAAACGACTGTAATATACTTAGTTACATTTAGAATCGTAGTTGACAACTGAATTAATACCCAAAGCTTTCATCTGCATTTGTCTTTAATCATTAAGGCTATCCCACCACCAGTGATGGGAATAACGCCTTTAAAATGAACAGCGTTACCAACGGCGATACTTTTTTCAGTAACTGTAATCAGAAGCAGTGTTCAGTTGACACACAAACCACACACCGACACAGCAGCCTCACACACACACTGTTGATGATGATAGCAGGCCAGGTGTGGCTAACGTGAGCTCCGCTAACAAGGAAGGACGCGGAGCCGTCCAAGCAGCTAAAGCTGGATCTTTCAGCTCCAGCTTCACAAAAACGTGTGACAAACTGAAGAGAATGCAATGATAGGCAGGTATGTTGTTGAGAACATGCTCTGGTTATCAACAGTTGACTCAGACTCCTTGAGAGCCCTCATTGGCGAAATACCGGGGAGAGCAGGTGCCAGTCCGCCATGCAAAAAAGACATTTTCTAAATACATAGATGTGGAGTACGTTAAAATGAATGCCGAGCTCAAAAGGGGGATGAAAAAAAGTAACACAATAGTTACTTCCCCTGGTAGCTAGTTACTTTTATAGTGGAGCAATTCAGTTGCTAACTCTACTTTTTGGGAAAAGTAATTAGTAACTATGACTAATTACTTTTTAAAAGTAACATGCCTAACACTGCCATCACAAACGGGCCAATAAAAACCCTGACGTACGACAAAAAGCACAAGACCACAGCAGGCCCAGGTCTGGAGAGGAGACACGACCACTGAGCAGAACAGAGAAACAGAAACCCCTTCGACCGAAGGGCTATTGATAATGCATTAAACATCAACAGTTAAAAAGTAACTCACACTCTGAGTAGCATCTGAGAGTACTTTGTACTAGCTAAGTATTATTTAAATTGGTTGATGTTTATTGTGATAAGTACGTGATTTCATTGAAGAAGTGAAGTCAGTAGTTTGATTTAATTCATGTTGATGTAAGCATGATATTCTGTAAAGAGCAGCATGATAAACATTCTGTAAGAAATCATGGAGGTTACTGTCACTTAGGTCTTATGTTCTTTTAGGTGAGGGCACTTGAGGCTCAGTTAACGGCTATGTTGTTTTCTTACCGTAGCATAGCTTTAAATACCCCTGCATATGAAGACACTTAAAAAAAGTGAAGGAATTCTAATACCAGTACTAATAAAAGAAATAAAAATATACTTTGATTAACCCTTTCTACATGGAACATCGATAACCCTCCTCCTCCAGCAAATGTAGACGAGTTAAAGTGAAACTCTTGCCAAAAAGCAACCAAGGCTTTATTTGAGATTAAATATGAGTCAAACCTTCCTGTAAAAGCGACGTAACAGGAGGGCTTGAGGAGCGATCCACCATTACTCTCCTTCCTGTTAGGTCGCAGGGATCGACACTTTTTGTCTGCCATGACGGCGGCGCGCCGAAGATACAGCTGCTAACGTGAGTTGTCCAAAAACGTTCTTTTTAGTAAACCCTGTGTACACAAACAATGTTCTCAATGCTCATGTTCATGTGTAGAGACCCTGGTGATACTACAAGCAAAGTTTCATGTTGTGTCGCAAATAAAGCCTTGGTTGCTTTTTGGTAAACGTTTCACTTTAAAGCATTTCAATTGGTAAGCTTCAGCCTCCCCAAATGGGGATAACAGGACACATGTCAGACTATACAGTTTTTGAATCTTGCATCTTGAACACATTGTGTTTTTATTTACATTGGTTTTGTAAGGCTTCCTGATCTTTCAGTGCCAATCAGATTTTCGTTAGTTAGATATAAAATCAGATCAAAATAGCATGGAAAAGTTATGTCTTGTCATGCTTTTTCTTATTGCTGGTGTTTTTTCAATAGCCTTGCACGTACACCGATCACGCACAACTGACGTGAAGTGAATAACACTGATTATCTCCATCATGGCACCTGTTAGTAGGTGGGATATGTTAGGGAGCAAGTGAGCATGTTGTCCTCAAAGTTGATGCGTTAGAAGCAGGAAAAATGGGCGAGAATAAGGATTTGAGTGAGTTATAAAAAGACTGTTTGTTTGATTACATTTTGAAGTCCCCTCCAGTCAAAAATGTGTTTTTCCTCGTAGTGTCTCCTGACTTTAAGAGGCATGATAGGTGAAGTCACAAATAGATTGGAAGTGAATCCTGCTCTCATATTCAGCATTCTCAAGTGAGAGAGAAGGAGGCGGTGCTATTTTGAGGGATTCAATATGGTTTTGTTGTGCTGAACTTGAGCCTGACAGACTTGTAACCAAGCCTGAGCTCGACTGTTAATCCGTTGTACGTTCAGGCTTACTGGGTTTGTGTTACCCTGTCCCACCAATGTTTGCCACCTGGAAAGTAGCAAATAGCCTCTGTGTTGTGAACAAACCCCAGCACTTAACAGGACATACGGCACCAACACAGAGATCAGGTCCATCATTTATTATCAGGTTTCAACTTCAACACTTTTCACTGAGTGCTAATATTTAAACATGACCTCCTTCTATCCCAAATATCAACCGAGTGCCGTAATGCTGTCATGTGCTCCCCGGATGGTTCTTTCCGAGTTCGGAAGTTGTTCTTCCATCACGTCGGACTGTGGGAGCGACATGGACGATGTTTTGCATTTTATCGCTCAGAGCGCTTAAACAACACATTAACCGCTGTTTCCAGCATTCATGTGAGCGCAAAGGACACGGATCATTTAAGGCATAAAAAGTATTTCACAAATGTGCATATTACCATCAACCCAGTGTTTACTGTCATCCACCATCTTTCAGCGTTACATGATGTCAACTCGGGTATGAAGATTTTCTCTCTTTCCGAGTTGCTGCTCCGACTTGAGCGGTGGTTCATGTGAATTTACCCAGTTGGATTGTTCCCGAGTCCCGATTATTCCAACACAACATGAACACACTATTGGTGACAATAATAGTAAACAAGATTTCTTCATTGTGTTGATAAGATAAGTATTCAAGGCAGCTTTAAAGCAACATCATGTCACCTTTTTACCTTATAACAACAACCTCAAACTCACTGTGATGCTACGGTGTAGGATCACAGCGTTACATACGTCTTCAATACAACTTTTCAAGACATGAGTTTTGTTTGTAGTCAGCACCTACATGATATCTGACAAAACTTGTTACAGACCTGGAATTTGTATTTAGTACAGCAGTGTTGCACCCTGAGTGGGGCATTAAATCGCACAAAATGCCAATTTCTACATAACGCGGCTTTAACTTGCCACTAACACGTTGCAAATTAGTCGTACATTTCATGTTGTTTTTCTAGTTACCCCTAAGCTGTCTTCCTGCCGGTGTTGCCTCCAGTTGTGTCCCGTGTCGCTGAACATCAACAGGTAACCCGTCAGCCAATCGGAGCTGCCGTAGCGTCCCTGCGTGGCAACGGCAGTGATTTGGGTCCGCCTCCCCAGATCCACCTCCAGCCACTGGTATCTGTCTGAGACGAGCGGAGACCAACCACCAGCTCCTGCACAGGGGACAGAGAGTGTGTTTTAATGACCTTTCACTTCAGACTACGATACGCATGCGTATGTGTGTGTGTGTGTGTGTGTGGGTGTGTGTGTTATATCTGTGTCTGTGATGGAGGAGAGGTGTCAGATCGGAGAGTGAGGATCCAGAGACAAACTGTTGAAATGAAATGTGACTCATTACGTTTTAATCTGCGTGAAATGAAACTTTAAAAACTATAAATTTATGGTCGGGAGTCGGCGCTCCGTGCCGCGACGGCGGCCAATAATAAATCTCCCAGTTTGGATATGAATGCAAACTGCTTGTTTATAAGTTTGATTTATGTCCAGCGATTAGTCGTGAGAAGTTTGCGGGTGACAGGAATGCCAAAGAGGCGAGCAGGGGAGGGGGAGACCCCTGCAGTACAAACATAGTTCACATTACCTCCGCCTTTGATATGAGTCCACTTATATTCTCCCGGATTTAAAACCCTGCAATATATCAACCATTTCCTCTGGTTCCATGATGATAAATAAAATCCTCATAATCTGAGACATTAAGTGGGATATATTTGAGTCACAAACACTTGAAGGGAATGAATTAGACTGTGAAGCAGCGGGATGATATTTAAAGCAGTTTGATGACTCTACACTGCTAAGTGTCAGGATGTGTCCTGCCGTTTAATGCATCTGCTCCGCTTTTTTATGAGGCTACAAGGTGACGAGGCACAGAGGGTGAGTGGAATGTGCTAGGAAATCCTTTAATAGTTTGTTTCGTTCACATTTCCATGCTGGTATGACCTTAATCACCAAGATGCAGCGTTTTCTTTTTTTTTCGACAGTGATTTGGAGCTGACACCCCTCCTATGTTTTTCAGGGTAACATGCTCCCGTTCTGTCCTGGCGACAGCTGTTGCAGCAGCTGGAGAGGACGTTCAGGGATGTAGGAGATTAACACGCACTGTGTTCACCGCACAACCCCTGTAGGATATCTGTCACTGCGATGGAAAACTCTTTTGGAAATAAACAAGGTGAACTTACTTGATGCCACCTTATGTGCATCTCTGCCTTATAAGACGATCCGATACGGGATCTCCATGAGCAGGTTCTGTCTGCAGTGGTCCTCTCTGAACTGGATGTCCCTGACTGTCTGTAGCCTCTGTTTCTTCTGTTAATAATCGCTGTGTAAAATCACACCTATGATTAACAATCAGACGAATGTTTACCACTGACAACAAACTCAGAAGTTGGATTAACTTAACAGTGTGCAGTGTGCAGCATCTGTCAGTAGACAGGCAGTATGGTTAAATGAAGTACATCATTT
This sequence comes from Diplodus sargus, assembly GCA_903131615.1. Taxonomy (NCBI): domain Eukaryota; kingdom Metazoa; phylum Chordata; class Actinopteri; order Spariformes; family Sparidae; genus Diplodus; species Diplodus sargus. The sequence goes on from CAEMYA010000488.1 coordinate 489,458, forward strand.
CAGTAGGTGAACTTGAACGCTGTCCTACAGAGCTTACGAACAGCCCCTTTTGTCCAGCTTTCCATCCGAGACTTTTGGTTTTAGATTCGATATGTGTTCTGTTAACCTTGTCGCTGTTGTTGGACATGTTGATTTTGTTTCCTTGGCAGCGTTGCGCTTGTGCTTTGTCGCCGCATCTCGCTGACGCTGTGGCAAAGCAGCATCACAGCAGCTTCATAACTTTAAAATCATTCCGTACACTGTACATCTACATCGAACCAGAGGTCCGTGTATCAGTGTAGTCATGTCTTTAACTTTAAAATTGATTTTCCGATCATTTCGCTGAGCTGTTACATTCCTAGTGTTAATATTATTAAAATGCATGAATGGTATGAATAAACACCGTTAACTCTGATTTCCTGGGAGGCCAAGAAGAAAACAAGAGCTGTTTTTCCAGTAAAAATGTCAAATAGTTTCTGCGTTTAGTTTCCTATATGTGAGGATTTGCTGTTTTTTTCATCTATGATAGTAAATGAAGAGTATCTGGGTCGATTGAACTACAGAAGCAATGTGAGGACGTCACTTTGGTCCCCTGGAAATTCTGATCAGCATTTTTCACAATGTGTTTTTGACATTTTATAGACTGAACTCCTAATTGATTAATAGTGAAAATAATTGGCAGATTAATCAATGATGAAAATATTTGCTGGTTGCAGCCCTAAAAGGAAACTTCAGTGAAGTCAAACCAAAACACAGTACGTCATCAATCTTCAGTGGAACACAGGTTTATATACATCAGTAGACAGCTTCTCAAAAGTATGCCTGTAAAAACTTTTTCTCGGCTTGAACATTTTCATGTTTTGTTGACTTAAGAGACTGAATCATAGCTGATTTAATGTAAATGTAAAATATTTTTTTTTTTTTTTTTTAACACAGATGAACAGAAAAAGAGCATTAATGTCAATGTGAAAACAGGTCTCTGCAAAGTGATTCTCATGACAAGAGTTGTGTGATGCCAAATCTGATTTCCCAACTTGACTGTCACTCTTCTTCACTTGCGTTTAAACACAAACCCCAGTTCCTGCTGTACATTATCTTGATTGTGTGCGGTTAATGTCCTAAGCTCAAATGTCTGATTTAATCTTCTGGCACAGTCGTCCTTCTGAGACGTGAAATGAACGAGCGTGGTATTTAAAACTTATGGCTCAGCAAAAAGTCAAGCGAGAAACGGAATGGCTCGATTTGAAAAAAGTAAGGTCTCAGTTCTGAACTGACCTCACTGAGAAGTCCGGCAACAAACAGGAAGTAAACGAGGGAGTTTCAGGACTTTGGTCAACTTAATCCTGAGATGTACCAGACACTTGTGGGATGTGTTTTTACTGGGGGATGTTGAACCTGCTGCAGGGAGTCAGAGGGTAGGAGGAGGTGAGATGAGGGACGGCTGTGTGGTTTGTGTCAAGCAGTCATGACATCCTCTCCTGGGGAAACTGCTCCAACTGAGTTTTATTGTTTGGGTGGTTATCATTATGACAGCCTGAAGGTGCAGGGAGGGTTCTGGTAACATTTTGCACCGCAAGCAAAATGAAACCACAAAACAAACCAAAAAATACGGGTCCATCAGCCAATCAATGTCACTGCAAATGTTAGCTTTCCTTAACCGTATGGTTTTACTCTTCTGTGATTTACTTCAGCCTGTTTCGTAGCAGGTAGCTAACGTGTCACAGTGTGGACCAGCTCTGCTGTGGCTATAAGCAAGAAGATTCTGTGGTAACGCTTCAGAATCTCAGACTTTTCATTTCGCTCCTGTGGCAACAAAAACAACAGACAGCTTTCAGTGGCATCTTAAAACTTTCTCTCTGGTAACACTGGTTTAAGCGGGTACATTTTTGACATTATAAGCTAAGACATCATGACATCACTGACATATTTTGACTGTAAAACCACTTTACACCTGAAAGTCGAGGGACAAACGGTGTCATTATCCACACTCCCGGCGCCAGTGAGCCATTGGCAAAATTCACCAGCCTCAATTTCATATGCTGCTGGCATCGCATACTCAAAGAAGTGTGGATGTGTGTGTGTGTGTGTGTGTGTGTGTGTGTGTGTATGCGCGCGCGTGTGCGTGTACATGTCTCATAAAAAGTGCTGACTCAGGGCAAAGCAAATCCATGGCGCCCGAACAGCAGATGGAGGGATTTCTCCCCTATAGAGCACGAACACATATACACAAACACACACACATTCACGCATGATATAACAGCCAGTCTGAAGAGCACTTGTGACTGTGTTGCCAAGGTGATGTCATGCTGACAGGAGGCCAATTACAAATCAATACCACACACTTCAGACGCAGCCTGACGTGGACGCATTCCCCTCAGCTCATCACACCTTTTCAAAGGCTCTTTTAAACTACTGTTGGAGTTACAGAACCCACCATGACGCCCATCAGGACTGTTCCATGTGATGTGCTGTTGGACAGATGTTACCCATGGAGCATTGCAGCTGTTATCAAGGCAGTTTGACTAGAGTGAAATGTCTCAATGACTGCAGATCTTTTTGAATAGCTTTAGGTTTTTGGACTGTTGCAAGCAAATTAGAAGCAAATTGAAAAAATAACAGTCAAAATAAATTATCAAAACAATTGTTGTTGCTGCAGCGAGAGAACATCCCTTATTAATGTTTTTAATGACAAAATGGTTGACTGAACACAGATTCTCATGGTTCAGTCATCACCAAATTACCGTGAGCCGTGTTATGAAGTTAACATGCTAGGTATTAGGCTCAGTGGATCATAGCAGGTCAAACATTATTTGAAAATGTTATTAAAAGTAGCAGTTTAACAACAGTGAGGCGCAGAAATGTGGTGGTATCCTCGCCCATGCATATGAGGCATAATGTATGACTTTTAATGCAAATAATGCCGTCTAATTAATGAATTCATACAAACAATAGGTGACTAAGGAAACCATTTTAGAAAAAATATAGAGGTCATTTGGCAACCATTAAGCAGAAATAATAATATTTCTGAACATGAAAATGTAGCTTTTGGTCTCCTCTGTTGGATAGGACGACAAAATACTTTTCTTCTGGCGCCACCACCAAGAAAAACGTTACATTTCCTTTACGAATAAGAGCCATTTTTACATGTCACAGGTGTAAATGTTAAAATGTATGCTGGCACGTTGTTAGAAACACCTTTGACCAGTCGGCTCTGGAGGAGAGAGTCGGACGCAGAGCCAGACCTTCAGGAGGAACAAACACCCAGAGTCACATCGGATTCTGCTCTGGTCCAGGAGAAGAGTGCAGAGATTACCTAATAACTTCTGAGATGGGATTAAAAGTGGGTTAATCTTCGCTCATGTTTATCAACCCGACTCCAGCGGTGGTCCACGCAGCTGACATCCAAAGCTGTCGGATGTTTGTGTCCTGAAATGTTGACTGCTAGCTGGAGCTGGAGGGGAACTTCACACGAACAACATTACAGAGGGGAGAGAGGAAAACGAAGAGAGAGAACCGGAGTCGCTGGTCAGTGCTGGTTAGTGTGGCCATGAATTTAAACACACGGACACACATCCTCTGTGCTCGACGTAGCTCTTAAGCTTATAGCGAAAGTACAGTAAAGTCATCTGGCTGTTTGGGGCGGATACATACTTGATAACTGGGATAAACACAAATGATGTCCCCATCAAACTTGCTTCAAAGGTCGTGAATATACCATCAAAAAACAGCCATTGCTGTTAAAATCAGACATGACTCAGGCACAAATGTTCTCAGACAAGGTCAGGTTTTATCCATGTTCAATTCAGTGTCGTTTGGTAACTTCCCTGTCCCAGAAGCAGCGACATGAGACCAAATGAATTGTCCCTGCAAAAAATCCACATATTTCTCTTGCAAACATTTAGGCTGAAGTACACAAGAAGATATATGATCAACAAGATATATGACAAAGGTCTTGTCATTTTTTAGACATTTGAATGCAGAATTTTTACATCTTATACCCTTAAAAATGTATTGGTAATATTATTAGAATTACAGCGTGCTCATAAGCTTTTACAATGTCAATCAACTGTCTGCAGGAAGGAAACAATTTTCGTCCAACTGCATCGTTCTGTTATCTTGTCCCTTTGAAAGTTATCGAGACATTTCATGTCATAGTGACTTTCATACCAACGTGATTTCAGGAAAGCATGTTTATATATCTAAAAAAAAACATGTGGATTATTCAAATTACAAAATGTTCTTATGCACACTAATACATTTTCCAAATTCAACACATTTCCATATTTTGTTTCTATCAAAATCATATTTATATTTATAGACGTACGTGGGATCTTTTGGGTTGAATTAGCCGTGTATGAGGTCATCTTTTTTCCTCTCGCTTCTGTTTTTTTTTCCCTCCACCAGCTGTTTCGGTGCCGTGCTGCCGGCTCGTTAGGGCAGCAGCCAAAGGCCAGAGCTAATAAGTACCTCGGTAACAGGCATTCACACTGACAGCACAACAGGAGAGAGCTGACACGCTGACCTTTACTCATTACCGCTGGACTGGAGAGAAAAGAAGTGAAGAGCGCAGACAAAGGAACGAAAGAGGGTGAAAGAGTGATGGAGAGAGAGAGAGAGAGAGAGAGAGAAAGAGGGAGACAGATAAACTGACATCTATACAGCGTGGTGGAGGAGGATTTGGAAAGAGAGGGCGAGGAAGGAAACAAAGTCAGAGAGACGGGTAGATACCTCAGCTCATTAGGAATTGGAGGGGGAAACAGAAAGAGCCCAAACAGAAGAGAGCAGAGTGCCGGTGCAGGAAACATCATTCCCCTAAATCCACCATGTTAGTCACACATCGCTTGTTTGATCACCAAAACAATAGTTTCCGTCTCGCATGCCTGTCAGCTCTGATCCGGCACATCTCCTTGTTTTTCTCTACCTGACTGTCTGTAATGATGAAGCGCTCTCTTCGCTCGGGAACGGTAATTGCGGTTAAAAACAGGTCAGGAACATTGCATCACTGCTCCGCTGGACATTCAAATCGGCACATTACCACCGTGAATAGCCAATCGGGACGCCGTGGCTTTTGGGGTCAACCACATCAAAACACCAACCGACAAAACACCTTCAGTCAGGGGCGGCGCTGGTCGGAGGTTGGAGAAGTGGGCTGAAGGCTCATTTAACCACAGGAGAAGTGTGTGTGAATGATGCTCCTCCACACACTCAGAATAAACCTACAAATTTAAGTGCCCTTGAACAAGACACTCAACTCCGAATCACGACGAGCTGTTTCACTGTTAAACATTACGTATCAGTGGTACAAGGAGGCGGTGGATCACTTTAGCTCCTTGAAAACACTTTATGCTGTCCTGTGAGAACAGTTGTCCCTGTCTCCCCGAAAAAACTCATTTGCAAGGCAAGACAGCCCCCTATACTCAGAGGAACAGGCACCGGATTTTTCCATGTGGGCTCTTTTCTGTTTTCATTTTCTTTAAGTGGAAAAAGACAACTTTTCAACTTCCCTGTATTTCCCTGTGGTATTAATGTTCGCCGCTGGCAGCCTGGCTACCATCGTAAGCAAAAAGCAACTGTGGCAATCCCAATTTGCACTGATCTCAGTGCTATGAAAGCACCTGGTTGTTCCAATAACAATGTAGGTTTTGTTACTTTCAGATCTAGCAGAAAGAATGCCGTTTTGCATTGTTTAAAATCCCGGCAGTAAAGATGAGCACATTTGAATGTGGGGAACAGATTTGGTCCAACACTGGAACAGTCTGTATTGAGTAAATTTGCCTGGCTATGAGAGGCGGGGCTTTTAAAGTGGGTGCACCAGGCTCAGGTGCTTCCACGACAACCATGCACCGCCTCCACGGCAGGCCACCTACTTTATTACGGAAAGAAAGAACAAGATAAGTGGAGCATCATATTCTTGTCTTACCTCTGTTTTTAACACTCTGCCTCTTCGTCGTTTTTCAGAGATTGTTATTCCTTTTGTTCCACCTTAACAAAAAAAAAAAACCTACCTCTCTTCTCGTTTTGGTTGCACAATGGCAGACGCACTTCCTTTGTGCACAGACTGAATAGCATACTGAAAGCGATCTTTATAGGGCACTAGTCTAGCATAGCCAGACCTAATTTGTGTGAGATGCTGCTTAAGATTCTTATACAAGATTCACAGTATTGACTTGATGTGATCTTTGTGAAAAAAAATAAATTGAATTTATACATTCAATGGATTTGTGATGAAGTCTATTGAACAGAAACGTTGTATCAAAAAGGCATCATCAAGAAATGTCACCGTAGGTTTAAAACTGCATTTACATTTCATTATGTCCAAGCAAGAGACACTGAATCTGGTCCGAACCTTTCTGCCACAACAGATCAATACAGAGTAATTACTGTGGGACACTATGGTAGATATTATAGGAAACCATCTGGAAAGCCTGTGCTGCTCGCAATAGTTAAAACGAAAGATATTGCAGGTGACAGGTACCAGGAGAGGTGGGGTGTAATGTGACATAAAAATTACAGTATCCATGATTTATCTCAGCCACCTGGAGATGGAGGTGCTAGAGCACCCTCAGCACCTCTTTAAAAGGGCTCCAGCTGAGAGTAGTGTGGAATCTCGCCAGGACCAGCTGAGCCATATGTGCATGATGCATCGATGAACAGTGGTCGGTAAGGCTTTCCTTAATACAATTATTTCCACACATTGCTGCAGATTCACAAACTGTTTTTCCCTCTCCCTTTGTCTTTACTTGAAAACTAATTTTGGTCTTCCACCAGACTTAACCAAGTGATGCGAGTGCCTAAATGGAACCATAAAAAGTACATTAATCATGCTTTATTTTCTCGAAGCAGAAATTGTTTTGCCAATACACTTTGGTGCTAACATTTTTTAATGCAGCAGATATTAAAAATTCATTTCCTAATTATGTTGATAAAAAATGTAATTCCAGTTGCATTGCAGCTCTCTAAAACTGTATTTGCTGTTGCAAATTATATGTAATTTTAAAAGACAGCGTTGTTGAAGTCGAATAGGAAACAAACTTATTTGTAAGAAATTCATCTAAAGTGATATTTGACTTGTCTAACAGCTTTGTAATGTTGCAATTTGCTCCCAAACAACATGGGTTTTTAGTGACAAATCAGTAATACACACAGTCTGCTTTCACAAATATAGACATTTTCTCATTCAAATGTTAAATGTTGTCCAAACGTAACCATAAATCTTTTTATTTACGTAATTAAATGGTCTGAAGTTGACAGTAGCGTCTGATTGATTCTAAATGCTTAATAAATCATCTTTAATACTCTGTGCTAAGACACTTTCAGATGGTTTCCTGGTTTGAATTATAGGCCTGATTTCACAGGGAAATGTCTCTAACCACATGCTTTGGAGTGTGACCTTCTACTTTTCTGAGGATGCTTGTGTGCTGGTCGATGGGAGCTGAAATCAATACAAGTTTGATTAGTGCGAGGTTGCTCAACAGAAACCGATTTTTTTTAAAGAAAAGTAGCTAAATTACAGTATTGAGTGTTTTATTATTAAAATGTTTTCAACTACAGGTTGATAAAGCAAACTGTTTTCTTCTACTAAAGAGTCCGTCTGGTGCTTATCTGCTTAGTGTCCGTGGAGGATTTTGGTCTCTATGTTCTCATTTACTTCAGTTTTCCAACAAGTCCCCTTAAAAATCAGTGCGTTGCTCCTAAAAAGTAAATATGTGCCATAGCGGCGAATCATACGTGGATTTATTTGGGCTAGTATGAAAGCTTCAAAGGGAATGTTATTTTGGATGCTTCCTCCTGGCACAGAGTTAGGATACAGGCCAAGGACATGTGGTGTCAGGGCTGGATTATGACTTTTTTATGGCAGCAGGGGTGGAGATGGAACAGAAACTCATAGATAACAAGTTCAGCTCCCACAGCAGCCACTTCATGGCCATCAGAAACCGCAAGTGTTTCACAAGTGGGCCCGGTTTTCCTCTGGATAAGAGCAGCATCTTAGTGCCTAACATCGTTCAAAATAAGATTCTGCAACTTTGTACCCAAATGGGAAATGCCACTGGAATTAGTTTGAATGTGGAGCAGATTTCAGTTGAGAACCTTGGATCAACATTCAACCCGTTTGTGTATAGCACATGTATGGGACTAATACTTAAAGGTCAAATGATGGCATTTCTGACTGGCCTAACCTGTCCTGAAATGGTGACGGTGGCTGAAACATGAAGTGACTGTGTAAGAATCCATGGAGTAAAAACAGCCTCGGGTTCAAGAGATCACACTCAGAGTTTAGTATGCTATAAACTAAGAAATGACCAGACATATTATGCATTTGTTTTCATTGTTTGTTCTTTAGTGGGGGGGGTCAGAGATCTTCAATTTCTCAACCTAATGCTTTGAGCAAGCTCCGGACGTCTCTGTTTTCAACACAGCGCTGTAAACCGGACCAAGAGCTCAAGCAGCTTCAGCATAAGGTACTGTAAGAGTTTACTGGATGAAGAGTTAGGCACCAGTCCAGTGCACAAGCTCCAGCCAGTTTGATTGTGTGTGCCAACCGAACTGGGATAACCAATTTGCTCAGCTCCACAGGTAGTGCAGTGCTGCTCTCTTGTTATGTTGTACTGCAGTTAAGAGTTGTGCACACAGTGCCACCAGTACTGTTCAGCCTATGTCTGATAGGAGAGATCTCTTGTGTGTAACGAGTCGCTGCAGGATGTGCTGCAGCTCATTAAGCGTTACACACTGTTTTTGTAGTTTGAAGTGCGAAGCTTTGTTTTGACCCGCTGCTCCTGTTTGCCCTGTTTAAGTTACCCCATCACACTGTTGATACTAACTCAATACTTTCTGTATCTGTTTCAGACTAAAAGCCCTCTACTGTTTCAGTGGACAGAAACCCTTCATTTTCTTTTTTACATTTTATTGCGAAACATTTGCACATGCACATTGTGGAAAGCTCAGTGATTTTGCAAGATTCACGTACGTAGGCTACTAGAACTGTCATTTCTGTCATCTTTTCTCCGGTTTCACTCAGCTTTATTGTTTTGATCTTTAACTTTAGAATAAGAAAAGTTGAACTGTTGTGTTGTGAGATATAAAAACACGAGTGCTGCTGTTTGAGTCCAGCATCGGGATCGAAACCAGCGAGGCCAACCAATCAGAGGCGGAGTAGGGCGGGTCTTATGATAACGCGTCCGTCGTCTTGAGCAGTGTGATTGGGCCGTCTGCAGTTCAAACAGAACAATTTTGATGACGAGGAGAGATAGAAAAATGCATTCATACTGATATCTCTTATAGATCCATGAGCTTTACCTGAAAAATAACCACATGTTAGGCTGGTAGCTGGTATTTTGGCACAATTTACACACAAACCAAGTGATGGATTAATGAACAGCTGAAACAAACCAGTCCTTTTCTCTATAACCACAGCATGCTCTGTGCTGGAGGATGGACCACAGAGAGAGCCTTTGGGCTATCAGCCAGCTTGTGTAACACCACTCCTAAAGCTAGACAAGTCCCTCCTGGTGTTAGACAGAGCCCTCTCCACAAGGAGAATTAACTTCAGCCGTCGTCTCGCTTAATAAGACAGTAAAAGACCACAGCATCCAGCACATTATTTCTATCCGTTCTGTTTTAATTCTAATCTCCACCACGCAAGTGTCGACTGGGAAATAAAGGCTGACACACAGCTCGTCAGGGCAATGGCTTCACTGGAGGGAGCAGATGTGCGCACCAAATAAAAGTAATGTTTGGTTAGCACTGATGCACTGTTGTTCTACACCATACTGGGTGACGGAAAGGTGAAGACACTAAAGGGGACAAGAAGACAAAGATGGAAAAAGGATACAAGCCATTAGCCGTAGGAAAATCTCCCAAAGTCAGTGGGTCCCAAAGTAATACACAGGCAGCCGAGCAGAGTGACAGACAGTATTACCAGGTCGAGATTTGTAAATGCGTCTGTGTGGGCTTAGGGGAATCTGAAAGGGCTTTAAGGTGATTCGAGTTGGAGAGTCATATAGTTGCAGTGGACTTCGGGCGGAGCTTAAGGTGTTTTTCTGACAACCTGGAAGATAATGTGCAGCTATATATAAAAGTGACTCAGCACTGGAGCAAACAAACGGCCATATTAACAATCTCAGAGATGGGACGCATCAGATGAAAACATAAAACAAGTCTAAAAGGAGCTGATTTCAACACAGCAGACCACTGGAACATGTGTGTGAGAGCTAATATCCACTATAAAGACCTTGACAGTAACAGAGCGATGAAAGCAGTTTTAGGGGTCAACTGCAGCAGAGTAAAAATGGGACCGGCCCCTGGAGATGCTGCCTTTGGGGAATTTAAACAAAATGTGGGAGGAAGGATTGCTGAGTTTATAAAAGAGAACAAATCAATGAAGTTTGCAGGCGAGGCGATAACAGGGATTTTTATGAGATGTATGTGGGACGAAGCTGATGTTGATGTCATACAGCAGCAACAGGTCATTACGGCTAAACGACGTAAGGAAATATATGACCTTTGTGGAAATTGATTCATGTCCGTCTAAAAAACAACGTGAAAACGAAAAGCAAAAGTACGAAAGGTGCCTTATTACTGAACGTCGACTTTTCAGACAGGGACAATGAAAAGCGTAGTGATCTGGAAAACAAAGAAAAGGGCTGGTTGCGGCATAGATAGGTGATCAGGAAGGTAGACAAAAGATAGATTGTTTAACTTTCTACAACACGTTACTAAAGCAAGTTGTTGCCCCATGCTTATCTCCATTCTGTTTATGTCTGCTTCCCCATTAGATCCCCATGAGCCCACAGCGCCAAAGCCATGCCCCCGTTACTGCACAGAGCAGTTTCCGCTGTTAATGAAAAATGTGTCATTACTGAATGTGTTGCATGTCAAAAGTGCAACACATTCGACTCTGGACTTCTTCAGCTCCTTCGCAACAAAGTGGGAAGATTATTGGATGAATGGTTCTCGAGACATGCAAAAAACATTCAGACAAACAGAGATTCCTTGCTTTATAGTTGGATGCCTCGATATGAGCTACATAAGATACCACCAGCAAGAATATTAGCGTTTTCCATGCAGTTATTCTGACTGCATGGAGTCTTACAGTCTTAGACAATACGCCGATCTGTAGTCTGGTGGTGCGATGACGTCTGTATTGCCAGCCGACAGCAGAACGGATAGTTTGTAACGTAACATTTTATATCAAACTTGCTACCATGCTAGATCTCACTACTGGCTCATTGTTATCATAGATCATCATAGATGTAGGCTAAGCAGACATCTGGACAGACAGACTGTTGGGAAGTCACAGCATAAAAATCTCACTGTTCTCACAATCCGACTGCGATCGATTTAAAACTCAGACCATCGTCTGTAGGCTGAGTGATTAATGAAAAACCACGATGAGAAAAAGGTAAGGTAAGGAATCAGACATTTACTCTTAAAATTATACTTGGAGAGAGAAACCACCTCAGACCAAGAGAATTTTAGCAGTGCAGCTGCGTAATTAAACCAGATATGGTGTTGAAGAGCAGCATTAAATGGGCACCTGGAGAGGCAGAGGTGGCACATAAACTTTACACAAAGATCAATACCTCATCTATGGTTCCCTTCACATAGTTAATCTCAACCTACAGCCCTCTGCTCATGTTTAAAATCCCCCTTTTCAAATCTAAATTAGTACTTCCAGAAAATGATTACCGGGGATTGATGAAGTGTTCCGAGCCTATTTCAGCATAATTGCAGCGGTTCTAATGTGCAATTATCAGTATGGCCCACTGAAAAACAGAGACCGTTTAGATGTTAAATACTGCTATTAACATTTGCCTATAAATGTTAAATGTTGTCATTAACATTTGGCGATAAGATGGAATGAAGTTATCTCAATGTTTTCTTGGCGGCCCGCAGAAAGGTCGAATTAATATTACAATTACAGCAGAGCACGCTCGCCAAAGAGGACAGCAGGAGAGTGGCAGGGCGGGACACAGCCTGACTCTACAGGAAGAAATGATGAAAAGAAAGAGCGGAAGGTTATGATGGAAGGATAGATCAAGGGGGGAGAAGGAGGAGAACACATGAGCAGCAAAATGGGGGAACATCCAACAACTTGTGTCTTTTTAAAAAGACATTCACATCCAGTCAAATGACTTTATTAAGGTATTTTTTATGTCTGTGAATAGTTTACCTTGTAAAGCTTTTCCTACGTGACTCTGCTTTGTGTTCATGGCTGGATTCTTTGCAACACAGCTGCTTCTTAAAGCAACGTGATTTGGGCAGAAGGATCGCTTACCACGTTCTTAAGTGAAGTGAGAAGCAACAGTTGGTGCCAGTAAGGCACCTTAAGCTGGTTGCTGCCACAGAAGAAGAAAGCGACCAGAAAACAGTGAGCAGGAAAGTGCAATTGTAAATACAGAGCAGGAGGCATATTACGGAATATAAACGGCCATGAGTCTAACATGTTATCACGCTGTTTTTATATGATAAAATGTCACTTGTTTTCTCAAGATCATCAGTTATTTATGTCTATATGAGGGAATAAAAATGTTGCTTTCCCAAGATACTTTTTATCGATGCCTCATGAAAAAGAGATAACGAGGACAATAAACAGTTATTGTGAGAAAACAAATCATTGGTCCCTCGCATTACTTGAAGCCTGACGCTAAAGAGATCAGCAGCACCATGCCGGCATGCACGCACGGCATCGTGACGAGGTGAAGTGCAGCAAGTCAGTTATCTGGAGATCTTGATAATATTGTTTAATTATTCCCCCGAAAACAACAGTGTTATCTCATAATAGTGATTTAAACAACCTTGTGATCTCAAGAAAACACATTGCATTTAATTCATTTGCACGGGAAAATGGAGGAAATAATATGCTTGACCCGTGGTTGTTAAGGGGCCTCTGTAGTTCACTTTAAATTATTGCTCTAATTTGGATCCTTCAAGCTTCCACTTTGAAAGAATGCTGGTTTTAGTGTTTTATTTTTATCTCAAGTGTCTCGTGAATGGCAGGGTTTTGTTTTTTTTGGAGGATTGAAGTTTTCCAAATAAAAAAGGAAATAATCAAATGTGATGAAGTACAATAACATTAAGGAGGATGGGTGTTAGCAGCTGGGCAGGACATTTTTAATCAGATGTGATGTTTTCCAGCCATGTTTGTGGTGACAAAACCAGGTGAGACAATACATGATCTTTTCCTGACTGTAAGTGAGTGGCTCTCATGCATAAACCTACAGACAGACCATGAGCACAAACAAAAGTAAAGAAACATGAAGCTGCAACATATAAAAGTTTCAACAGATCCATAGTTCACAGAATCATAGCACCCACCTCTCCACTCTGTTTCACAGCCGCTACAGATCTCTGGAGAGGCTGTGCATGCTGAAATCTGCACATTAGCGCGCAGCAAATTAGGATTTGCCTAATGTTCCCTGTTGGGGTTGCCCCCTCAACGCTTACTTTTCTTCAGCTCCATAACAGCAACAACAGAGTCAAAGATGAATTTGTTGACTGACTCAGTCGGATCATTGATAGTCAGGCTCACCGCCGCTACTTGGCACGGGGTTTCCTGCCAGTGGGAAGCATGCCAAGCCTGTGTGTGCAGACTGGTGAGCCGCACTATTAATATTTCAAGCCCTATCTCCGGTTGGAGGTTAATTTAGCTTATTCCAAGAACAAAAAGTGCAATGGAAGAGTCGTTCAAATTGAGATGTCAAGTTGGAACTTTGTGCAAGATCCATCTTGGCTGAGTTCAGATGCACTGGGACACATTTTGATAAACTCTGGTGGTCCCTTCTGCCTAGATCTGGAGTGTCATACCATGGGCTCCACTGGATCGTTGCTCTCCTCTGTTCCACTATCTCCTTACATCTGAACTTCTGTAAAATGTGATGCCTCTTTGTTCTGATCTTTTCTGTTGGACTGCAAGTTATCTTGTGTGGTCTGCCCTCTTCCAGGTCACCATGGTGGAGAGGAGAACTTCTGGTCTTGTGGTTTGATTTGAAACTTATCAGCTTATATTAGCTTGGGTCACTGTTTTGGCTGCGGTAAATAGTTGCTCAACCCGCAATAGTTTTACTCGTCCCCGGCTTTTTCTCATTTGTTGCAAAAAAAAAAAAGAAAAAGCGATGGCGTTGAGCTTGTGCCTCTTTGGCTTCTTAACCAGCGCTGTCTGTTAGAAAACCACCGCTGAGCTCTGTGTCAAGGCCCTTATTTCTGGCCTAGCTGCAAATCGATTACATGCTAATCGTCCACTTTGCACATGGGAATAATCGAACTCAGTGCCAGAGCACGGTGTTGCCTCCTCGCATTAATGTTGGCCCAGTTCAGAGTCCGACACTTGGAGCGGAGGCAGCACCGTGATGAGATTAAACCACCGTGTGTGTGAACAGTCCAGTCACTGGCAGCCCCCATATGGGCCGACCAGCCAAGACGGGACTAACTGGCTGCAGTGGAGGCCAAGGAGGCATGTGGGAGTTTTGTTACCTCGACATCCCAGCTGCCTACTTGGCCTGTGAAAGAGATTTATTTTGAATCTGTTAGAACTACTTTCTGACAGATAGAACGTTTCAACTGGCTGTGGCATTCAGGTTTGCTTTTCTCTGTCCCTGTTTGCGAGACAGGAACAGAGGGATGGCACCTTCCTGGTGAACATCAGGTAAACAAGAGTCAGTGATGCAAAATTTGCACATTAAGCAATGTGCTATTGCACATTTATGCTATAATTGTAGCTCTTCAAGACAACAGATATATTGGACGACATCAACACGTTTTCACTCCCAGCTCATTAAATTGGCAGCTTGTTCAGTGGCCTTCAAGTGAAAATCTCGCCAAAATGCAATCTAGGCCTTTTTGTGAATGTATATGAGTCAAACCTTTGTGTAAAAGCATAATTACCACGGAAGAGGCACTTTTTTCTCAAACTCATTTTCAGTGGGAATGCTACAGGCTCTTTTACGATAGCATCAAAATCGCTATTTTTAAAACACTAAGAAGGCTCAACATAACATGAGACTTTGCTAGTCGTGTCACCAGGGTCTCTACACATGAACACGAGCATTGAGAACATTGTTTGAGTACACAGCGTTTACTAAAAAGAAGGTTTTTGAACAACTCACGTTACCAGTTGCTTGTTCCTGCCAGCCGCTGTCCTGCCAGCAGGGAAGTGTCGATCTCTGAATGCGACGTAACCTGGAGGACAGTTAAGGTAGAACGCTACTGGACAAGATGGCGGCGTGAAGGGCGGAGGTAGTGTAACCAGCTCCCATACAAAATCCTAAACCAGTCCCCTGTACCGAATTACTTAATTACAGAAGGGTACATACTAATAGAAGCCAACGCGATTTAGCTCAAAATGCCCTCAAAAAAGCTGAAGCGGCAACGAGGGAAGACAAAAGTGGAAAGCCCCCTCCGTCAGCCTTGGCTAGCGCCTGCACAGCTAACGCTGCTAACGCTAGCTCACCCGAGGGAAACACAGAGAAGCCGCCGGCCTGGTTTCATGAAGAAATGAAAAAAGGGTTTGACAAAAGTCAATCCAAGAAGAAGAAGAAATCAGCGGTCTTAAAGACAAGCTAGACAACCTGGAGAACAGAGCCAGACGGCAGAATTCAAGGCTGGTTGGATTCCCGGAAGGTGTGGAAGGGAAATAAGCCATAGCCTTCCTAACAGAGTGGCTCCCGAAAATACTTGGCCTTAGGTAACTTCCCCTAGGCTCTAGTTGTCCGCCTGGTCCGGTTCACAGACATGATGAAAATCCTTGACGCAGCACGGAAGAAAAGATCGCTTAAGTACGGCAACTCAGACATCATGATATTCAGGGACATGTCCACGGCTCTTTACAAGAAAAGGAAAGCCTTCATGCCGCTGAAAAAAAGGTTACATGGGTTAGTGTCAGGCTTCTCCTCCCCACCAATCTGGTCCTGGACCTTCCGGAGGGACGGCGCACCTTTGCTTCCCCCGTGTCGGCGGGACACTACTTGGGGAAACATCATCCGAACGTGCTGGCATGAATCCGTGACTGTCATGGTCTCTTCTGGCCAGGAAAGCAGCCACCACCACGCTCAACACTCTCCATGTAAGTTAAACTGAGACCTGGAAGTGTATGATTTCCTTTGATTTTGCCTCGCCTAAAGACTGTTTGTTTAAATAACTGCAGTTAGTCACATACAAGTCGAATTATGGCTCGGAAGTGTTTTTGCCTATTGTTATAACCTGTTACATGTGAGATAACCCAGGCCTGGATATGTTCGATTTATCTTCCTTTTTTTTGTCTTTCTTCTGCAACTAGTCACAGGATGGATAAATGAAGGCCTGGCAGTATCCTCATTTCACCTTATTCTTATTTCACCTCGCCCAACCTTACAAACTAGATGTTTAACTGACTGCAAATTTTCACATATCCTCTGTTCTATATGTAGTTTGTAATGCTGTCAACAACAAATAGTGTCATCTGAACGAATTTTCAGGATTTCTCAAGCCTTATTTGAGAGACTGTGGACACCTGCTTAGAGTTATTTTTCTGCGTTTACAGAAGCAGAGTTCCCCTTTCCCTTAGATTATATAAGTGAAGTCCGGAGGTGTTTCATAATGGAGTTGTGGTCATTCAATTTTGCACTCCCTGACCTAACTTTGGTAGCTTGGTTACACTCGTTAGAGTAGTCTATCTTAATACGCTTGTCGACAGGAAGAAACATAGGCCAGTCTCTTCTTCTTCGGGATGGGTGTGTTTAGAGGGAGGGAGGAGGGTCACTGACAGAGCAGGGCCTGTTTATTTTTTTTGTGTGTTTTTCTCCATTTTGTTTTTATTTTTATTTTCCTCTCCTCTTTTTTCTACCCGCCATGTCTTTACCTTATCTGCTGACAATTACCATCCACATTCCTTAGTCGGAACACCTATGGAATTAATCAACAGTTTAAATGCTGAAAAAATATATATATATATATATATATATATATATATATATATACTTCGTACTACAGCATGTTAAATTATCAGAAATAAAAACTTCTGTGATCATTTACTAGTAGTAGTAGTAGCAGCAGCAGCAGCAGTAGTAGTAGTAGTAACAGTGTAGTAGTAGTAGTAGTAGTAACTGACAGCCTGAGCCTGGTTAGCAGGCTAACTCATGTTAACTTTAGCTAACAGAATTTCTGTGTAGCTAGCTAACGTTTGTAGTTTCGCTTACCATTAAATGTTTCTTTAAATTAGATGTGGAGTCCTTAGACAATGACAGTGTGTGCACAGCTGGCTTGCACTGTACAGTGATGTTGTTCCCCCCCAAAGTCATGGCGAAATTTCTACGTAGTGAAAGCATTTTTTTCTCCAGCGCTCGAGGCAGTAATGAGCCGTCTGGCTCCACTTGAGAGCAGAGCGTCGCTGTGACTGACTTGTCGTGAACTGTGGTAATGTGTGCGCGCGTGCATACGGCATTGCCGCATTGGCAAGTGTTAGAATAATTCATTCATTCACATTCATTTATCATCATATATTTTAATTGTAATCCAACTAATAATCCCATTTTTTCCAGATGTATCTGTAATCTGATTACGTCTTTTTTTTCTGTAACTGTAACAGAATACAGTTACTGTTTTTTTGTATCCTAATTACGTAACGCCGTTACATGTAGTCCGTTACTCCCCAAGCCTGTATATATGTGTATAGTGTACAGGGTCAAACAAACCACATAAAACCAACAGGTTGCAGGCTTTTTAACTTAACATCAGTGAGCCTGCTGTTGAGTCCACTCTCTGATGTGGTGAGAGGGAGAACATCCTGCAGATATGACTCCACTGTCAGGGTCTTGTCTTGCTTTCATGTGTGCCAGGGATGAGAGAGTCAGATCACACATATGGTATATATCTACATACATCTGCCACAAGCATCCAAGATCTGTCCGTTAAGCCACTCGCCAAGTAGTTTTCCGTCTGATTTTAAAGTTTAGATGGCTGGCTAAGGTTCAGTCATCTCCGACTGTGGTGAAGACTGAGATGCGTCAGCGTTTCTTTGAACTCTGTTGACCGACACAGATATTTCAATTGCTGGCACTGATGGTTGCGATTGGTGCTGAAAAACTCATGGGATAACTGAATACTGCGATTTTGATATTTCTTGCTTCTGTTTTGAAGAGTTTGGAAACTTAATGCAAATGTCACCAATTTTCAAATTTGTCAAAATGTTATCAAAAATGCACAATGAATGCACAATCCTTTGTCATCCTGTCCTCGTCCTCACTGTGCCCCACTTTGGGAATCGCTGCTTTAGGCTTCTGGAACTGGTCCAGCTGTATGATTGGCTTTTTGTTTCGGCGGCGTCTCCAGACCCAAGAGACGAGGGCATCAATTCCTTTCTCATTTTAACGTCCCACAATGTGATGAAATGTGTTTATAGGGAAAGAAAGCTGTACAGCCGTAATGATAAAACAGAAGAGCAACATTTTGCCGGTTTGTCTTCAATTTGACTCTGAGTTAGTCCAATTATTCCTACAGTGGGAGTAAAAGAGAAAGAAAATCCCACACTCCCTGATGATTCTCTGCTCTGGCACCACAGTCAGCCACTGATCTCTGTAAATGAAGAAATCTGCAAACCGCTCCCTCCCAAAAGCTCCAAAAACAAGCCATGATAGCCCTTCACAAAACCCCACATCAGCAGCCAGAGAGCTCCCTCTTGAATTTTTATTTTGGGGTGTGAATCACGACTCAGATTTATACCCCTCGTAGAGCGGAGGTGGCCCTGTGGAGAGTTTTTGATGTACTAGTCTAATATAATTCCGTTGCATTACTATATACGACACAGATGGTTGGCAGTTACTGCTGCTGTCTGTCTCTCTGTCTGTCTGTCTGTCTGTCGGTCTGTCTCTCTACTCCTGGCCACCACAGAGGCATCTCTCAGACTGTGTGAATCCAGCTGAGGTTTGCCTTTGATGTTTGCTGCTCTGCGTCCTGTAGAGAGGCAAAGACTCTCTCCTGCACTGAGGGGAAGATGAAGCATTGCAGCCCACATAACTGAGCAGGACAGAACACATCTCAGTTATTGGGGGATTTGGTCGAGGGACGTTTGTTTTGTTCCTCAGTCCATTCCCTTCACTGGCCTGAAGGTGCTTCTTGACAGCCGATGCCAAAACCAGACCGAGCACATAAAGTTTAAAGCGGCATAAGGCAGGACTTTTTATGGACGGCCGGCGCCCCTCACTCCCCAAGACTAGAGTTTCAACTATGTAACTTGAGCTAGCAATAACTTCTTTCATTCATAGTCATTTTCAACCAAATACTTCCAGAAAACTGGAATCAGAGGAGCGAAACTCAAAATCTGTTTGGCACATTGCCATTTGCATCTCGAATGCGATCTGGAGAAGATTCGGCAAGATTACACCAATGGTGGATAAAAAAAAACACACCACAACATTTGACATGCAATTTTCACACACGAGGAAACTACACAGTCCTCCTGATGTTCTTTTACTGTTTACTGTTGCATAACTCTAATGGGTAAGTCGGATTTAATGAATGAATACAGAGGAGATGAAACTGAAGAACGTCTTTCCCTATGGAATACAGTTTATTGATTTATTTTATGATGAGTTATCTCTTTTAAACTAGACTATCAACAAATAAAGCTTACTTTCTTTTGTTCACTCGCTTGCTCTATGATCTGCTCTCTTTTGCAACAAAGCCATTGTTTTCTAAGAAGGGTCCATTCCTCTTCTGAGAACTTAGAACACGTGGCACCACGTACCTGCTTATGTTGTCAGTGAAACCAGAGACAAGTTGAAGCTGCCAGGTCAGTGACCCTGACCATCAGAAAGCACGACCTACAAAGGTTTTTTTTGTTTTTCCCAGAATTCTCACACAGGAAACAAATTTAGTTCCCTTTGTTCCTCAGGTCCTCAAAAAGTTCTTGGTCCCCTGGGAAAGTTCTGAAAAAATGACGCAGAAAATTAAGACTACATTTTACAAAGCCAGTTAAATGAGCACTTTATCCAGGAGGAGATACCAACTTAAGCCAATATCAGAAACGTGAGCGTGTTTGCACTGCAAATTGCAATATGGCACACCATGTGGGAAGAACACATGGATGCCAGGAAACAGCTTGAAGGAGTATCATTAAAGTCAGCCCGGTCAAGAGTATAAAACTGACTTTTGTGTTTTTTCTGCAAATCACAGGTGTGTATGGGATGCGTCATACGTCACTTCTTCAATAAGTGGTGGCGTGGGGTTAGTGGTGACAAAACATGACGCATTTTTTTTATTTTTATTATTTTGGCCCTTCGTGGCTTTACGTGACAGGACAGCTTGAGAGGGGATGATAGAGAGATGCGACGACATGCCATGTTCAGATTCGAACCGTGGCCCGCTGTAGCGAGGACACAGCCCCTGAACGCGTGGCACGTTCTCCACCGACTGAGGACAATTTCCAGCTGGGTTAGTGGTGATAGAACCAGGTCTACCAAAGCACAATCTTTTCCTGCCCCTGACCAGACCATAAAGCACAGCGTTATCACAACATGAAACTGCGAATTGAACCTAAAGATACGTAAAGTCACAAAAAATGAAGAAATGTAAAGTTTCAACATATCCATGCTCTGCAGAAATCTACACTGTCAGCATTTTTTCTGGCATTTAGATTCAAGAAGTAAACTGCACAATACAGATTAAAATCTGAAATCGTGACTGCAACATAACAGTGTGTCCCATTGCCTTTGAATAAAGATTCTGTCATGCTTCACTAGTAAAATATCTGCTGGGTGTTTGTGGTTCAATGGAGCATTTTCTGTTTGGCTGTTCACTTTGTGGAAGAATATATTTGGCTGACCACACACATACAGCGAGTGAGGAAACTTGGATTCATCAGGACTGAATCACTGGCACCTGTTTCAACTAATAACACATTCATGCTGTGGTAGATTAAAGCTGAGTAATGAGTTCTGGGCGATAAAGTCACTCAAACTTTGAAAACTTAAAGCGCTTGGGTTTGCCGAGGTGTAATGCACTTCACTGGAACTTTAAATATGTAAGTAAGACTGCATGTACCATCGCCCCGATCAGCTCAGTCGTTATTTACGACAATGTTTCGGGTATAGATCTGCCTTGAAATGTGCCATGATGGATCGAGCAATGAGTGATTCCTCACCTTCTCTCCTGTTGACTTTGGCAAAGACCGGCCCATGGCTGCTGGTTAGTTGGGAGGAGCTTCTGAATGATGACGGCGGCAGATTGTTCACCAGTGGGCTGTCACACACCTCTGTTAACCAATCACAAAGCAGAAAAGGCAGGTTTAGAATGATGGATCATTTCGCTGACGGTATAGACAAATACTTCACAGTGTGTTATCTCACTAAAGCTTTGGTGGAAATAGAGACTGCAGTGAAGTGAAGACCTGTTCTTCGAATTGAAATGGTAAACTCTCTTCTGTAGCCATGACAGACGATTATAGGCTGGGTCACACAGCAGAGACAAGAATAAGACCGTTGAGAAAGGAAAAGTCGGGGGAGACCTTTGGATGGACCTCGTGGACTCTGATTTTTATAAATGTCAAGGGTAAGAAGTGGAGTTCTAAGTTAAGTACAAATGACTCTGAATTAGTGACCTATGAACAAGATTGTATAAAAAGTGCTTAGGACATTATGGACAGCGTTGAGGGATTATATATCATTTGTTACTTTTCGCTTTCAGTAATCACATTACAGTCACTGATCACACAATAGACACACATATATGTACATGGCAGCAATTTTCCTCTGCTGTCACTCTCAAGTGAATGAATACTGGGTTAATGTTGTGCTGCTGTGTTTCTCGCGGCAAGTTGTATAAAGAAGCAAATCTGACAGATGGTCATCAATTCAGCGCTAACTGACTGATCGGTTGACAATTACGATGCTTCTACTTGAGTAAAGATTGTGTACACCTTTACTTATGAGAGGTCGGATGATATATTGTTAACTGGCAATTACGTGACAATGCAGCCAAGGTGATGTTGCCGAGTAACGCAAAAGCAATGCAAAAAGTAGTGTAACATACTACTTTCTGCAGGGAGCAAATAAGTAAACAAATGCGTTACTTTTCAAAAAAGTATTGAGTAATGTGTTATGCATTACTTTCTTTAGGTAATGACCCCTACACGGCTTATGAATGATGTGTAGACATTATGTAAAGCATAAAGAATCAAAGTGAAGAATAAAATTGTGTTGATGCTAAAAATGTCCATGCAGCATTCTTCTGTGCTAATGTGAAATAAATCCACATAAACTCAACCGACACCAAAGTATTTATTTACTAGTAATCTGAAAATAGCAGCATATTGTTATTAATATTAATACATTTTGAGGTGATTATCGTGGTAATGGAGGACATTTCAAATATGTCACTTGGTAATCACCACCTACTTTTTGCAGACCTCTTTCTCTTCACTTTTAAATTAATTTACCATAAAGTGAAACCTGAAAACTACACAGGGAATGCTCATGTGCTGCTATACTTTATTGCTGCAGTGGCCACTTCTCAATAATTATAAAGCCTCAAAAATACAGCCTTTTTGTACAATACATTGTACAAGAAGGCTCCTCTGAAAAGGCTGAGAAAGGCAGTTATGAAAAAGGAGCTGTGACTAATTATGTCATTAATCCACGGGGATACCCGTGAATACCTGGTTATTAGTTAATTATACAATGTTTGCTTGTTTCCATGATTACTGCTTAAATCTGGTCGAGAATTTATTTTTTAATGGATGTTGTTTTCCAGCACGGAGAGGAGAGCCAGTTCAAATTATTCACAATTCACTCAGATATGCCCGGTCCCGTTTCCCTACTCTGACAACAAGGCTTCAACTGAGATTACTTTGTCAACGTTATTGGACTTCATTTCAAGCACAGAGGGGTTTTCATTACCTGAGACTATAAACCACGGCCTGTTGACAGTTTTGAATGGCCTGTCATATCCAACTAAGTGTGCCTGGTCTAACTCCTCCTCTCTCTTCAGGCACTTCAGAGTCTGTGCATTTCCATTTCAGCTCAGGTCTTTAACAGCATCTTCTTCAGATTTCGGAATCTGAAGAAAGCTTGTGGCTTTTGCATAATAACACATGATAATCTAACTTTCACCTTCTCCTCTGCTCACCCATGATGCGTTTGTCAATTGGTACCTCGGCTACATGCATCCTACATGTGACATTGCGGCCCCTCCCAGTGCTGGATTTCCAAAACTCTGGTTATTTTCCATATAATATGAATATATGATATGTGGTGTAAACTGCTTCTTTGGTGTATAGGTTTTTACTGTAGATGGTTGAAGATACATAAGCAGCATTACATCGTTAAATTCTATCACTCTAAACTCTAAAAAACACACAATGTATAGCTGTTTGTCCATCCTCACACCATTCATAATGCTGCTGTTTGTTCATCTCGATCCAGCAGGCCTGAGGCTGACGGAGGCACACAGCGAGCTGCAGATAATAGCGGAGCACTGACTGCAGGATATAGTTGAATTAGTGCAGAGAGGTGAAATGAGCAGCGCAAAACCCCAGTGGATAATGTGTCTCGAGAGCGCGGCCTTGGCCAAGAAAAAGCTGGATAAGAGAAGCAGAGGTGTTTGAACAGGCGCGTTGGTTTTTTCTTCGGAGGAGTGTTGACATTTAAAAGGTGACAGAGAGAAAGAGCGAAAGGACAAATACAGAGAGTTTAGAGGAATATGAAGGTAAAAGGCTGTTAAACTGCCAGCCACTGACCGGGGCTTTGTCAGACACGTATCCAAGGCACCTTAAAAACAGAGCTACAGCGAATGCATAGTTATGAATTCATGGTGCATCGTCAGGTTTTTTTTTTGTCAGATCCAATCAGGATCAAAAAAAAAATGATGGTTACAAAAGGCAAGATAAGACGGGCGTAAGGCCAAAGTTGAGGCTTCAAAAATTTGTCCACAGACCGGTGGGTGAGGTCACTTAACTGAACCCCGTGACATACTGATAAGCTGCATTTCCATTATTACAAATGTCAAAATGAGGTTCAAATAGGTTTTCCGAAAACACCAGCGTCACATCATGTTTCCATAAAAGACTAAAGGGCAGATGACAGGATATGACAAGTCCACCCCTCTGCAGTACACTGTATCATCCATTTTACCATTTTAGTGAAATAACTGAGTGCCCAGAGGGATAACAGCAGATCCAGGGATGCTGAATACTGATGAGTACCATCCATCATGTCAACAAACACAAGGTAGAAGAGTTCAGAGCTGGATATGTGTCCCAGACAGTCAGTCGACTTGTTGATCAGCGTGATCTCCCTCCCTTCTGTCTCTCCTTCTCTCTCACAGTTTAACAGCCAAGCAGTAAACAACTTGTTTTTTTTGTGTCTGCTGGTTTGTGTCTTGACAAATTTCCCACCCTCTCCCAAAGCAGTTGGGGTGCACAAAGGTTTATCTGCTTTATACAATGTTTGAGTGTGGAAACTGTGCCGTAGAACTAAAAGGTCGCTGAGAGCTCAAACCTCCGCCAACACTGACAATCTTTTCCAACTCGGAGACAACTAAAACAACTTCTAATGATTTTTAAAAATTTCAATTAAAACTGTTTTAGCAGAAACTACCTGAACATACCCACAAGCACTGTTTGTCTTCTCCTCATAATAATGGATATGGATGTGACAGTTTCATTTTAGACAGTTACTTACCTTGAGAACCAGGTAGGCTCAATCCAATTTCAAAATTTCACCCGTCACTCGTTTTCAAATGTCTCTCAGGACAAATCTACAAGGGGTAGTGGTTGAAATCAGCCACTATGAAATGACCCTCATACATCATCAGTAGTCTGCAGTGGAGTTTACGTAAACTGACGCTAACAGACATTTCTAATATGCTGTCTTCACATGTGGTGATTTCTCTGTTACTGTGGCAATCCTGGCACCTGATATTAAAAGGAGAGTGCCAAGTGCATCAGTGTCACTGCTGGACTTAACTTCAATTTCAGGTGTCGTATGCTGTCACAGGAAAATACATCAAAATGTGGGACTGCCATATGCAATAACAACGTAATGTTAGATGGCCAGTTAGCTACCAAAACATTAGCAAAGTAGTACAATTTTTTAAAGCTTATTTGTTTTTGGTGCTCACAGATAACAAAATCACTATGAAGGTGATAATACATCGATATCATATTATATTCCTGCAAGGAATCATTTTTGTCACACAATGAAAGGTGCCAGTATTCACAAATGGTAGATATATTTTTTTAACAAAACTGTCCACGTATGAATATCATCGGTTTATAGACTGTCAGATAATTTGGCAGCAGTAGTGTTTTGCATATAGCTACTGAGGCTGTGAATTTATGTTGCTAAACAAAAAACAGTCAATCTTTCATTGAGTGTGATTTTTTTCCTATTGCATTGCAAAAGCCAGTTAAAATGACCATATATCCAACAACTTATCATTGCTGATAATAATGTATGCTAATAGATAAAGGAGTGATGTTAATACAGTTTGAATTCCTTCAATATAACTATGCACTCTTCTAAGCAGACAGGATGGCATGCAGCAGATGATAGAACGCTCATTACAACCAGAAGAGACTTTACTTAAGACTTAGAAAATGACTTGAGCATCTCTGCTAATCACCA
>CAEMYA010000488.1:515040-537171 GCA_903131615.1 Diplodus sargus
GAAACTAATTAAAATAATTAAAATCTGAAAATCTTATTATTTTATTTTATTGGGATTTTTTTGTATTTTTCAATGACAATCTTTAGATTTTTTCTTCATGTCACTTTTTTTTCAGTGACAGATTGTTTTTACAATGTCAGTTTTTTTTTACAATGTCAGTTTTTTTTCAGTGTCACTGATTTTCAGTTTCAACTTTCTGTCACTGTTTTGGCGTCGAGAGGGAGGAGCCTGAGGGGAGGGGCAAGTAGAGCGTGGTTTGCATATCATTAGCGAAGGTGATCGCTGCAGCCTGCGGGAAGGCGGAGCTGCCGGCCGCCTCTGTTCAACACAGAGTCCAACTACCTCGCAGACTTTTCTTCAAGCTTTCTTCCGTACCACCATACTGCTGTAGAGACACTGTCTCCCCATAAACTCAGTTCATGTGAATAATATCACTATTCATTAAACTCAACAAGCTAGTATGCGGGGAAAGTCAGCTGTGATTGTGCTACTGTGGTTCACAGTAAAGTACAACAGACGGCTGTAATCAAGTAACAGACACATATTTTCATAGCTTATCAGGTAGTCCAACTTCCTCTCTGATTTTCTCCAAGCACTCTGCTTTTTTGTCCGGTCTCTGTATGCGTACAGCGGTATGGTGGTACGGAACTCGGGGAGCAGACCGGAGCGCTGCTGTCAGCGCTGCAGCCCCGGCTCGGAACGACACAACAAGCGAGAAAAGCCTGCTATTGTACTGTTGTGCTAACTGGGGCTAATACTCCGTGCTCGGCGCCCTGAAGCTCGTTAGCTCCGTGCTACTACCAAACTCCATAGGCATATAGGCTCTGCAGTTCCGCGACAGAATCAGACATACAGAGACTTGGACACATCAGGAGAGAGCTTGAAGAAAAGTCTGCGAGGTAGTTGGACTCTGTGTTGAACAGAGGCGGCCGGCAGCTCCGCCTTCCCGCAGGCTGCAGCCATCACCTTCTCTAATGATATGCAAACCACGCTCTACTTGCCCCTCCCCTCAGGCTCCTCCCTCTCGACGCCAAAACAGTGACAGAAAGTTGAAACTGAAAATCAGTGACACTGAAAAAAAACTGACATTGTAAAAAAAAATTGACATTGTAAAAACAATCTGTCACTGAAAAAAAAGTGACATGAAGAAAAAATTTAAAGATTGTCATTGAAAAATACAAAAAAATCCCAATAAAATAAAATAATAAGATTTTCAGATTTTAATTATTTTAATTAGTTTCTTTTTTCAGTGCCAAAACTTGTTTCAATGCCAATACATCTGTTTTCAATACAAATGTTTCAATGCCAATGTTTCCTTTTTCAATACTGGTTTTGTTTACAATGCCAATTTTTTTTTTGGATGCCAAATTTTAATGTCACTGTTCTGGCTCCATAGGGACAGTCCACAGCTGTTTTGTTTGATTTAAAGGTGTAGTAGTTTAACATGGTTTAACTTATTTATATATGTATTTATTTATTTATTTATTTTAAACTATGCTAGGTTAAAACAGAAATATTGTCCACTTTCTATTCAGAAATTCGTTTTCTGTAAAGGTTATTTTGAATAAGTAACTCTGGAATTTTGAGCTGGATGGAGGTTGATGTCGAGCCCACCCAGACGAGACCTCTAGATTACTGAATTAAACATTCCAAAGCCAAGGACAGCTAATCACCCTACAGTGGTAGGGTAAACATCATAAACTGTACATGGCCAGCACCTTAAAGGCCAAAAAGAGTCACTCATAAACCTTTGTTTGAACTTGTCCGTCACACACCGAGCCATGCCACCAGCTCACTGAAAATTCTCATGAAACACTGAGGACACTGAGAATTCTGCCATGTTGCCTGGATGCAGATCACAGTGTTGGGACAGAAGACTGAGATGTCTGTGCGACATGTCACACTCATGACCTAACACTGTCAGTGTGTACTGTATGTGAGGTCTTGTCGCCTCTGTGTGTCTCAATGAGCACATCTTACCAGAAATATCAAGAAAAAAAATCTTCTTTCTTTCTTTCTTTCTTTGTGTGTGCTATAAAAAATGGTTAAGGGTAATAGAATTATTTCTTTTTTCCGGCACTGTTAGTATCTTATTGACTTTTCTGCTCTCACACAAATAAACTCTGGAATACTGGCGAAAACATGTCTTACACACTTTTCTGCTCACAACGTGATAAAACCTTTGTGGTACAAGGAACTTCACTCAGACACCACAACCACAAAAGAAGACTAAAGCCAGCTCAGTGAGGCAGAGAGGACCTTGGAGCCAGCAATGGACACTTAGAAATAAGTTCATTTAAAAACATATATTACTTTCAAAATACTGCAGAATGTCAAAATAAAATACTTAAACAGAAAGGGAATTCAAATTATTTTGTCTTTCCCGTAATACCAAGTGCTGTATCGTAGGTAACTGGACTTGTTTCAGTTTCTTAAGGTTGTTCCACCCCTCACCCAAAAGGCTTCTTCTGTTCTTTCCTAATACTTTTCAGGCTGTTATTGACGTCATCAGTGATCCGTTACAAGCTAAACTCAAAATGTCAAGGCAAGATAATAACCACCGGTAAAATGAAAGGTTCACAAACACACTAAATTCAATTTAAAAAAATGTATTTGTCCCTGGGGGGCAATTAAAGATGTGTAAAGATGTGGATCCAAGCGGGAACTATCTCAAAGTGCGGTGAAGGAGAATATTTTGAGCAGCCTGTTGAAACTGAACTTGAAGACAATGAATATAGCATGAGTGCCAGGCAGCGCTGCTAACAGCACCTGCTAACATTAGCAGTAGAGTAAGGATGAATACAGTAGGATTACGCTACTATATTTTAATATCATCATGATACATATGTACTTGGAGAGTGGATTTTTCTGGGGTGGAACATGTTTGAGAAGTTTGATATACACTGATCAAGATGGTCCAGGTGAGGGGATCAAGGTTTGTACAGTTCATCCTCTGGGGAGCAGGAGTACCTGTACCAAATCTCACAGGAATCAATTCAGCAATTTTTGTATAGATACAGAAAAAGTGTCTGATAAAAGTCACCAACATTCATCTACTGAGAACCATTAACTTATAAATGTCCTGATCTACTCCTGATCCACTTCAGTTGTTCAGTAGCATGTTGCAAAGGTGTTTTGCTGTGAAGCTCCAGAAATGTTTCGTGGGCTGCCGAACTTGGAACCTGACTTTCCATCTGCATGACGGTTAGTAGATAATGTCTGAATTTTCCATTTTTGGTGAACTTTATATTTCCTCAGTAAAAACAGAATAATATTTACTTTAAAATAACTTTTCAGTGTGCGACTTTATATGTGTGAGGCGTACCTCAAAGCATTGTGTTGAGCCATCTATAATCACCACCATTTTGTGGCTGTGCAAGTCAAACTATAGTTTGACTGTCGAAGCTGTTTGGCTGAGACTGATGGATCCTGTCCTTGCTTTGAGCGCAGACCTAAGCACAACAGTCTGACAGCTTAACTGAGACACTGCCGGGCTGACTGCTAACAATGAGAGGAGTATTTGTTCCCCATTTCCAGCCCTATATCTGTCTGCTCGTGACACACCAGGAAGGTCAGTAATTCTGCTGACGCTCAACATCCAAGACCACCCTAGTTAGAAAATCCCATAATACTAATATTAGACAAACTGTTCCTTGCAACTTAATTATCTTGTTTTTCTCTGTGAAATGGTATGAAAACAGTGCTTTAATTTCTTCCATCCCAACTACATTAATATGTTGCTCCACAGGAGGCGGAGCCAATCAGCAAAATTAAATAAATCAAAGAAAACAGCACGGCAACAGAGCAGCAATTAAAAGCATTTATCTGGAGTCTGCGAGGCTCCCCCGTTCCATTAGCATATGAGTGCTGAGGCAAGCATGAATAACATTCAGGCAAACACAATAGTAATGAGAGGGAAGATTCAAAACTGTTCACAATGAACTGTCCTATGTAGACCTGTCAGGATTGCTTCTATTGCTACTAACTCTAAAAGGAAGGAAAAAATCCAGAAGGAAAAAAACTAAATACAAATACAAACCAGAAAACACAAGGAATACAGGTAGCAAACACAGGTAATACACAGGGAGAACACAGAGAAGTGACAACGCAGATTACATGAGAAAGAGAGAGGGTAAAACACAGCCTTAATTACAGAAGGGAGGGAAGACTAACAAGGGACAGGTGAAACTAATAATAAAAAAAACATAAATGCAGAGTGTAAATCAGAACACACATGAGGCTAAAACTTACAAAATAAAACAGGAAACGAGTAGACCAAAAACCCAAACCATGACAGACTCCGCTCATATGTTTGTTATTTTGATGACCAATGAATTCACCCACTGCATGCTCTGTGGCTTTATAACACAATCACATTACTGCCACCGAAAAACAGACATATTTGTGCTTTTAAATCACCTTTTCACTGAGTTGTCTGAAGTCCTTCTTTGTCGTCATGGTCTCTCTCTTAACTCACCTCTCCAAATTATTACACACAGGCAATATTTTCCTTTGTGAAAGGATATTATTCACTCTATGTTCAAAGTTCAACACTGAAAAACTGTCTCCTACATGACCCTGATTCATTTTTTGTTGTATTTGCTGATTTGTGAGGAAGGACAGAGTTTCCTTGGCTGAGATCCTGCAACTGAAATAACACTCAGCTCCCCAGGGCCTCTTCCACAACTCTCAAATCTTCAATAATACTACTTAGTGATGATTGTTTTTGTAAAAAAAAATTGGAGGGTCTGACCCCCCTAATTAAGACTTGGACGACAACAACAGCTTGGAGGGATTGAAATATGTATCCTCCTTACCTATAATCTCAAACATATATATCATTATAATATATAAATATGTTTCCCATATTCATGCTCATATTCAGAATACCAACTCTTCATACGATTTCAGACACCCCTAAAGTAGACAGTACCATTTCTTAACCTTACCTTAAGTGAATGTCTCATCCGCCTGAGTCATTCCAATCAGTTTCTGGTCCGCGTTCAAGCACATCACGCAAAACGCTGTAGGATGATGTAAGTAGCTATCTAGCTAGATTTACTATACTTATTACCTTAATAATTTCTGAATAACATTGTGTCAAGGATGATTGCTGATGTGTGTCTCTGGCTCAGCATTTCAATATGAAATGTAATTTAAAATGTTAGCTTAAACACTGGTGATATCATACGTTGCAATGAGACAATGAAGGATTAGTTGTAGAGATACTTTTGGTAGTATAGACAGTGGTGGACGAAGTACTCACATCCTTTACTGAGTAGTATCAATACCACAATGTAAAAATACTTAATTACAAGTAAAAGTCCTGCATTTAAAATCTTACTTACGTAAAGATATAGAATTAGTAGTATTGAGTTAGCAGAATGACGTTTTTTAGTAAGGGTACACATTTTGCAGAAAATCATGCTGCAACTGATATATTAAATACAATTAACAGAGAACATTTTAAATACTGAAGAGTCAGTGCATACAACATTGTATTGTGAATTGTGTGTTGAACATCCCCCGGAGTTCAGTTAAATCCATCATTAAGAAATTGAAGGAATATGGCACACGTGTAAATCTGCCTAGAGCAGGCCATCCTCATAAACTGAGTGACTGTGCACGAGGAAGACTAGTGCGGTAGGCAACCAATACACCTATGACTATTCTGAAGTAGTTAAAAGCTTCAGTAGCTGAGATGGAAGAGCATCTGTATCCAACAACTGTTGCCCAGGTTCTTCTCCAGTCAAAGCTTCAAGGGAGAGAGGAAGCCACTGTTGAAGAAAGCTCAATAAACTTAGCTAGAGTTCACCCAAAGGCATGTGGGAGACTCCAAGACCAAGTTCAAGTTTCTTTGGTCTGATGAGACCAAAATGGAGTAGACACCAAACACTGCCCATCACCACAAACACACCATCCCCACTGTGAAGCATTGGTGGTGGCAGCATTATGCTGTGGGGATGCTTCTCTGCAGCAGGCCCTGGAAGGCTTGACAAGGTAGAGCAGGGGTCACCAACACGGTGCCCGCGGGCACCAGGTAGCCCCCAAGGACCACATGAGTAGCCCTCAGGCCTGTTCTACAAAGAGTATACTGATTATTGATATTATCTGTTTCTCACCTTGTTAAGCCATTGTTGATAAATATTGTGAGAAATCATTAACGTGATCAGTGTCTTCACATAGATGAGTATCATTAATCATCAATAATCATATATAATTAATGGCAAACTGAGCAAATTTGTTATTTCAGAAGAGTGCATCAAACTGGTAGCCCTTCATATGACTCTGTACCAATGAAGTAGCTCTCAGTTTCAAAAAGGTTGGTGACCCCTGAGGTAGAGGGTAACATAAATGCAGCAAAATATAGGGAAATCCTGAGGACAACCTGATTCAGTCTACAAGAGAACTGTGATGCGGGAAAAGATTTATTTTCCAGCAAGACAATGACCCGAAGCATACAGCAAAAGCTACACAAATTGTTTAAAGACAAGAAGGTGAATGTTCTGGAGTGGCCGAGTCAAGACCCAGACCTCAAACCAATAGAGAATTTGTGGCTGGACTTGAAAAGGGCAGCTCAAGCCCGATCCTTGTGTAATCTGCCAGAGCTTGAGCAGCTTTACAAAGAAGAATGGAGTAAAATTGCAGTGTCCAGATGTGTTCGCCTGACTGAGAGCTACCCACACAGACTCAGTGCTGTGATTGAGGCCAAAGGTGCATCTAATCAGTACTGAATTGAAGGTGTTGAAAACACCTAATACAATTACTTATTTGACATTATATATGTTTAATTAATTGACATTACTTTGAAGAAATCAAATACCAAGCCAAATACTGAGCAGGATAGTATGAATGATGGTGAGTTTTACACGTATTTGCTGTTGTACTAAGGAGGCAGAGGGAGATCAGAGTGGGAGTCAGCAGGCAGGACAGTGAGACGGTGTTAGAGTGGAAAGGATGGCCTTGCTGGCAGAAGACTTTGTTGGCGACTCCTGACTACCCCTGTGTTACTTTCCCTGTGAGCTGGTGTAATGGATTTGGTTTGACGTCATCTACCCACTGCAGACATTATGTTGAACAAACAATATACTGTAAGTATTGTAAGACTTCTGTTCTCTGAAGCACGCGTCAGCCCCGCAACTCCCCCCCCCCCCGCGACCATCATTGCATAATCACACTCTGATTATGATAACTATAATAACCGGACTACACTTGACAGGTTTAAAACCTTGATTGAATTAATGGTGTCTGGTTCGGCTTGAGCCTCCTGTTCTGTGTCATTACATAAGGCTCTTCTCATAAAGAGAAGGAGGTCAGAATAGCATCAGCACATGATTAAGGGTTATAATTATTATCCATTTGAAGAGGCACTTCAAGGCCCCGCTCCCACTGTGCCACTCCACTCCTCAAGCCAGCAAAGAGAAAAGGCTTTCATTAGATCAGAAAGGAGGAAGGTTACAGCAGCAGGTTATGCAGTAACTGTATTTATATGTACTCCTTGACAATTCGATGTTTAATTGATTGAGACGTACTCAGACATGCACTTCCATAAATAGGAAATGAGTAGCACGAGGCTTGTAGTAATGCATCACTACACATGCATGCATGATAATGTAACTTTGAAAGAAAGTTAGCTGGTGTAGCAAAACTTGTGTGTTCTTCCAGCAGTTTCGCCTGTTATGTCTATCATTTATAGGCTTTACTTTCCTTATGGGAGAATGAACAATTTGGAAGTCGTCACATAGTAGCTTGTAGTTTCTTCTTCACTTTTCTTTGCAGGTTTATTGTTTCAATTCATGGCCAGTAACCGCCAACTGAAAATATGTGGAATAGTGTGAAACCGCTAGTGTCGTGTCAGTCCTCCCGTGCATGCACAATAAAACTTGGAGAGTACAATGTTATTATAACTGATAAAAATAGTCAAACCTGTGAAAAGAAAATGGAAGTGATTATGAACTGGACATACATTTACATATTTTTGTTGTTGTTTGTTTTTGTGTCAGCTAAGGGATGCCTATCTTTAAATTTTTGCAACATATTAAACAGCCTCTAGAGTTACCTCTAAATGTCACTTTGGTCAGTTAGATGCTGATGTATTCCTAAAAAACATTGTGTCTATCCCTTTACATGAAGACTACAGCGTTTGTTTGCTTTGTAGCTCATTCCCCTGCCGGTGCTCAGCCTGCCAGCTGACATCGATCAACACCGACATGCCTCCTCCGCCAGTTTAAAGCTGCGTTTCTAATATTCTAATAGTAGACCCCTTTTTTGTTGCCTTTAAACATTATAGAAAATATGGACATTACTTTTTTACTTCAAAAAAGGATGTGTAAATGTGATTGCAATTCCGTGATGTTAGTTGTGAAAAATCTAATCAAAAAAATGTATTTCCATTTATTTGATGTAACCTTTGAGTTACTGCAGTTGATACATTGTAAACAGAACTTGTACATAAGAGGGCTCGTTGTTCAAACACCACATTCTCTGCAAGTGAGCCGGTTATCAGAAGTCATATTTTCCCAATATACACTGGTAAATAAACTACATTTCAAAGTTATTTACCATCCTCATGTTTGTTCTCTCAGTAAGAAAAAAAAGGAAAAGAACAAATAGAAAAAAATGTGAGCATCTTTTTTTGCACGAGTAGACAGTTTGATGAACTGTAGATCAAAGTCTACTACAGGCACATAACATCCATTAAATGTGAATATTATAAAAGTTTCTGCAATGTGTTTTTGTACACTTTGGTTTGTAAATAGTTTACTCTGCTGAGTCATCAGTATGTGGTCGCCAACCTCATTATTGTAATATTAGACACAATATTTCCTTCCTGACAGGCCATTTAACATTGAAAACACCTAAAAGAAACGGCCATTCTGCTGATAGATTTTATATGAATTTAGCTCTGCTCACTGACTGCGATAATTGTCACAGAGAAAATGACAATGTCTTCAAATAAAACACTTCACAACCGCAGGGTTGTCTTCAAAGATAAAGGTAATCGGGTTGAGAAGCCATGTTACAGTAATGTCAACCCGCTGGCAAGAAAGTAAGATTGCGATACAGGATTTTATTGCTGAAACTTGTGTTGCTGTGCACCACAGAGCTGCAGCTTTGTGAAGGTGAGAACAGAGGGGGTCAGTCTGACATCACGCAGACACACACACACACATACACACAAAGGAAAAAAAGAAAACCCACTGATGGGTGAAATGAGAGAAGGAGTTGGGAGTGTCACCGCATGGCTTAAAGACGAAGGGCAGCTACAATGAATGTCCACACAGTGCACTGAACCGAACTCCTCCACTTCTTCTCAGTTTATTTTCTTCACTCCTCAGTTCATCTTCTACCAACTCCTGCTCTAGTTTCTCTTGTTCTCTTTTTCTTCTAGCCCAAGGCACTAAGACGTCTTCTTGAATTATCTGTCTGTTTTACTTAATTGTTTGGCGTGGTCTCAGCCTTGCAATGTTAAGGGTTGGGATGAACAGATGGGTCAAATGCAAGACTTTCACCAAGGAGACCACTGTGTGTGTCCCATGTGAAAACAAAAGTCAACGTTGACTTATTCACATTTGAAGCATAATTTCACACACAGTCGTTGGTGCCTAAACCAGACAAAACTACAACCATTTCATAAAGTTAACCATGCAACGACAACGGTCCAGTTCGCCTGTCACTAGCAACTCCTGACTTTCAAAATCAGTTTGATAACCCCAACAATGTGTTCTGGAACTTTTCATCAAAGCACTTGATATTCATCAGCAGATTGAGTTTGAAGTCCTGAAAGTGCTCAAAAAAGTGAAATCTGAACATCTACAATTACATGAAAACCGAACAAACTTCACCTGCTGCTCACCAACTGAATGGAGCTTGTGGTGCAAGTGAGTTCTGAAGTTTTCATTATATTTGATGAAAGTTTTGAGGTTATGTAATGTGCAGGATCTGTCTGCAGTGTTGGAAACTAAATGCATTTGCTCAGGTACTCAAGTCCGGTTTTGAGATACTTGCTGTCCACCTCCACTGCATATAACGTGAAAATGTGACATAATCGTTAGTTAATCAGAGATAATGACCCAGTAACATTTCTCAGGTATCCCTTCTTTTGATTTAAGTTCCTGTTGGTAAGCTAGCAATACTGACGCTCGCCAAATACTGACACTTTGTGATTGTTGGTTGGTTCGACCACCATTCAAAAGCATCAGTATTTGACAAGTTGGGAATGACACTCAAAAATCAACTATCATACCAGCAGGATCTTTAAGTGTTAGGATAATAATTCAATGGAGACATTTGTTCCTCACCACCTTTGCTCTTTGGAAAAGAAAAGAAGGCGGTAAAGTTATAATGAATACCAGCTGTCACTAAAAATGTTTTACAGTACATACAGATTTACATAAAGAGGGGATACATTCATATTTGCTAATGGCTGATGCCCACAGTTTTCACTCTCCTCCTGCCTCATAGACTGACAGTGAGTAGTGACCCCAGAAGAATGTGCTGATTCTTGGACCGATAACAAGTCATCTGATATAATGACAGGGCCATTTGATGAATGGGTCTGTTTTTAGGGAGGCAGACATCCACCGGGGAGCCGGCCTTGGGCAAACACAAAATCCCACAGGTCACAAAGGCAGATGGATGGACTGCAGTTCTCTGTCACTTTTATCGCTTAACTACTTGTCCCTGGATTAATAAATCTAGATTCATGACTGGCAGCCCCAGGCCCACACCACCGGCACTGCTGCTGTAACCTTGACTTAATCAGAACCTCTTCATGGCTCCACTTTTACTAAACAGATTTTCATAACTGACACTAAAGCAGAAAACTAAGGGCGATTTATCCTCCACTGCTTTTCTCTTTCCTTACAGTGGATCTCTAAGACACCACAGTCTCACGGAGCATAAAGGACGGAAGGGTTTGCAGAGAAAATATCTCACACATTCACACCAAATTGATTTTATTCAGAGGTTTATGTTCTCTCGGTGCACCAACCACCAGCTCATTGAAAAGTAATAAATTCTGATGAGACAGGGCTGTTCGCATATGAAGCAGGGAGCTAGGACCAAATTTAAATCAACTCCTCTCCTGGCATATTTCTTTCCAACTTATTCTCTGTCTGACTGTGGACTAGGGGAGATGAATTTCTGGGAGTCTGAGAAAAATAACAGGACCCCCCCCCCCCTTCAGCCTCAGCCACTTAAATAATCAAACAAATCTACCCAACCCACAGTCTCAGCCATGTGGGACATGAAACGCTCCTGAAGTCACCCAGCTGCTTCCACCCGGGCAATAATCAAGATTTTGACAAAATTGTGTTTTCTGTAATGGTAAATAAAAAAGAAAAAGGAGGAGAGTATGTGGATATGAGACTATTTTCACCAGTTGAACGGCGGGAGAAAGGGGTTTCCACCGGCATATTGCAAGACTGGAGTCTGCACTCTCTGCTGGGTCAAAGGATCATGGAATAATTTTTAAAATCTAAGATGTTTTCTTGAAAAAAGCTCCTTCCTCCAGGAATAACTTACGCTGTGTAAGGCTAAGCTTCGGCTATTTTGTTTTAAATAAATGCCGCGACTCAAGACCCGAACAGAGTTCCCATGCCCTGCACCCTGCTGTCTGAATAAAGTGAAGCCATGGAGTCAGAAACAACCCGGACCCGTCCTCACTTAAAGGCACAGTTGAACAAAAAATGCAAATCCAGTCATTATCTACTCAACACTGTGCCAATGGAAAGTCAGGCAACGTTTCATCGTCTATTTTTGTAGTCTCCCAAACAACTGATGTAGATGGGGACTTCAAGTCTCCCAGCAATCCCAAACTGATTTGAACAGACCTAGATCATCTAAATCCACTTAAAGCTCAAATCACTGTATCTGCTGCGCTAAAAGCATAAGGGCACACCTCGTGTGAATTAGATACACGAGTTCCACCGTGCGTCAAGCGGTTAAATAACATATTTTCAAATCACTTCGCGTTTCATGTACCCCTAGCTGTTGCACATTTTTTCAGACAGTCTCTCCTGAAAGGTGATCGTGGTGTTGCATGGAAAGGGATTCAAATTGTTGTAAGTCATTTAAAACGAGAGCTCCAGAGAGAAGTTCTAATCCTTTCTGCTCTCTAACCTCCAAAAACCTGAAGTGGCTGTGAACGTTGACTGGATGCTTTCTGAAAGTTACAGAAATTGTCAGACAACAGCTGGTCCCAGAGCTGTTTGAGTGTCCACTCGTAACTGAGTGATACTGCCAGCTTAAGTACGAGTGTGTGTGTGTGTGTGTGTGTGTCTGTGTGTGTGTGTGTGTGTGTGTCTGTGTGTCTGTGTGTGTGTGCGTGTGTGTGTGTGTGTGTGTGTGTGAAAGAGAGAGGGAGATGCAGTGAATGAGCAGACAAAGACAGAGTGTGGCTGAGGATGATGGATGTGACAATGACAGAAACCTCCTGTCCTCCTTGTACAAAACAAAATGAATGATACGACACTGAGCTGAAGCCTTTTCTTTCCTTAGGAAGCATAAGCTGGACAGAAGACAAGTCATTAAGAGGATGATGGAGGCTCTGACTGATATACAGTATGCTGCAGAGCAAAACATGTGAGGCACATTTCTTTTTTTTAAAAAGTCTTATTTTCTGAATTGTCTTTTAGGCTTCATGCGCAGAGGAGACTGTTGTGTCTGAGCCAACACAGACAATGGGAGTCAGTTTCATTCCATACCATCAGTACCTCCCTTTGTTTTACAGCCGTGGTTTTCCAAAACAATCAATACAGTTGAGAAACCACAATGTCTACATCCAGCTCCATCATCCTTGAACCATCCACCCATCCAAATCAAACCAGCTGATTAAAAATGTGCGTGTGAGAACTTTCTGATCCACCAGTCAGCTAGTTGTAGTCATTTTGCTTTTCTTTTTGGTCGTTTAATGTCCCGTTGTTGTTGTGTTGCATCGCCTTTTAGTCATTTTGCATCTTTGTGTAGTCGTTCGTGTCTCTTTGTAGTTGTTTAGTGTCTCTTTGTAGTTATTTTGCTTCTCTTTGTGGTTGTGTTGCATTTTTTTGTGGTTGTTTTGTATCTGAAGTTGTTTGGCATCTTTTTGTAGTCGTTTTACATCTCTTTGTGATTGTGTTGCATCTCTTTGTAGTCGTTTTGTATCTGTTTGTAGTCGTGTCTCTTTATAGTCATTTTGCATTTCTTTGTCATCATTGAATATCTCTTTGTGGTTGCGCTGCATCTATTTTTAGTAGTTTTGCATCTCTTTGTAGTCATTTTGTGTAGTCATTTTGTGTCCGTTTACAGTTGTTAAGTGTCTCTTTTATAAGTCATATTGCTTCTCTTTGTGATTGTTTAATGTGTATTTGTTGTTGTGTTGCATCTCTTTCTAGTCATTTTTCATCTCTTTGTGGTTGTTTAATGTGTCCTTGTGATCGTGTTGCATCTTTTTGTAGTTTTGTCTCTTTGTAGACATGTTGTGTCTGTTTACAGTTGTTAAATGTCTCTTTTAAGTCATTTTGCTTTTCTTTGTGGTTGTTTAATGTGTCTTTGTAGTTGTTTTGTATGTGTTTGTAGTTGTTTAGTGTCTCTTTGTAGTGATGTTGCATCTTTTTGTAGTTGTTTAGTTTCTGTAGTCATTTAGTGTATCTTTGTTCTCTGCTTCCCAACTAAACTAGCTGATTAAAAGTTGTGTATGGCCTGATCCATCAGCCTTGTTAGTGCTTTCTGGGTCGATGCGCATGCAGGGGTGTGATGTATAAGGCTGCCCTCACTTACAGCGTCATACTGAGGGAGTAAAGTCTAATTACAGTGGGGAAGAAGGGTCGTCACATTTTACTGAGCCACTTCTTTTTAACAGTGCGGGGACTGGAACTATTCATTGAAACCTCCAGAGAGCAAAACAACAACTCACACTCGACAACAGCATGAAATCAATCAGTCTATCCATCCATCCATCCATCACACTTGTTGGGTTTTCTCTCACTCTTTACCATCAGCTTTCTCACAAAACTTTTAAACAAGCAACAATTTCAGTTCACTTGACTTTACCTGACAACCTTTTATGATCCTTTCTGACTATAAAACTGGAGCCGATACAGCAGCAGCATCCTCCCGTGCAGCTGTCTCACATCTCCACGGACAGGCTGCCGTCTTCCTCCCCCTCTACCTCCTCCTCTCATGAGACAACACGCATCTTAAACTAAGAACGCAACTTGTGGTATTCGCTCTCTTTAAAGTTGACAGCTGTAAATCCCCGGAGGGTGTTCGCTCCCTTTCAGCAACGAGCCCCCACGGTGGTTTGATCAGACCCAGCCAACTGTTTAATTCACTAAATTCACGGCATAAACAGCATGAGTTACAGTACACAGCTCCTCAAATCTGGAGAAATGGGTCGCAGAAGTACATCAAAACTGGCTTCCAGCTGCTGTCTCGTGCCTTTAAATCACAAGAAAGGGATATTTCTTGACTTTTTGAGGAACATGCTTGATTATGAAGGAACATATTCTTTGCACAGATGTCCTGAAATTGCACCTTCTTTTCTCTGATTGATATCATTGTTAAGTGAATATCTTCGATCGGACAAAACAGGACATTCACAGGTGTCATACTGAGCTTTGTGAAATTCTTTTTTGTGCTTTGTGAAATTCTTTTTTTCTTTTTTGTTTTTGGCATTTTATAGATTACATGATTAATCTATGAATGAGAAAATAGTTGTTGGAATAATGAGTGGAAAATAATCCCTGGAATCTGAATCTCTTGATAATTATTCTATTTAAGCATATTTCAGTTGTGTTTCGAG
Source organism: Diplodus sargus (assembly GCA_903131615.1). Lineage (NCBI taxonomy): Eukaryota > Metazoa > Chordata > Actinopteri > Spariformes > Sparidae > Diplodus > Diplodus sargus. Next base: position 529,823 of record CAEMYA010000488.1, read on the forward strand.
CTTAATGACAGTCTCCTTTATCATGTCTGAACAATTTACATTCTGTCCAGAGACATAATATCAGTACAAAAAAAGAGATAAACACTTTTCATTGTCTTTGGAAATGAGCTGATTTATCATCAGACATTTAAAAGTCTCCTCAGCAGCCATATGTGTCAAACACAATCAACCCCCCCCGGCAGCTTCAGCACATTCCCTTACAGCCAGTGATGTCTTTTAGTGCGACAGTAAACCATGAGGGTCCCTTTCAACCCAGCAGCGCTCTATCAGCCCGCTCTCCTCGCCAGAAAGCGCACCGAGCCGCTCACCTTCTCCACCTGTCCCACAGGAGCCGAGCAGCAGCGACGCGACCAGCGCAGTAATCCCAGCGAGTCTTTTACTCCCCAGAGGCATGTTGAAGCGACGGGATGCTGCAGATTACAATTCCGCCTGTCGGAGGGGAGACAGTCCGTCCGTCCGTCCTCCTCCTCTTCTCCTCTCCACTCCGTCTCGACGCTCTCCTCCAGCTCCGCTCCGGCGCGCTGCGCTGCGCTGCGGTAGCCCTGCTGCCACAGAGTGGAGGGGCTGTCCGGTACCCGGCGGGGAGGATGCTCTCGCAACGCTCGCTCTCTGTCAAGTGATGGAGGGGAACGAGGAGGGAGGGCTTTTACGAGACCGGAGTGGGTCCGAGCAGAGCGCACCGCCTCCCTCGCCGAGGTCCTGAAGACTCTCAGAGTTCCTGCAGGGGGTCCCAGGACTGGACTCACTGAGAGCGTGTGGCTGATCGCTGCTCGACGTTTAACTCTTTATGGAGCCGTACTTCTCCATCTGAGAGAAACACGTTTCTCTATCTGTGCGTGGCGCCATGGACAGATCATGATGGGCCCCTGGGAGCAGCAGACATATAGCCTGGGAAGCAAGACTGGAAAAGAAGCAGTTTGTGTGGTCTCTTACCAGTCATTTTACTTTCGTTCAATCTCTTGTAGTTCGTCTCAACTTTGTAGTCTTTTTGAGAATGTTTTGTGCCTCTGTAAATGCTTTGTATCTCTTTGTGGTCATTTTATGTCTCTTTGCAGTTGTTGTACCACTTGTTGTCATCCTTCTGTTTCTCCTCCGCTCAGTTTGTGTCTCTTTATAGCTGTTTTATTTCTATTTGTGGATGTTCTGTGTCTCACTATGGTCCTTTAGTTTCTATTTGTGGATGTTTTGTGTCTCTCTATGGTTCTTTAGTTTCTATTTGTGGATGTTTTGTGTCCCTCTCAGACGCATTTTGCTGCTGACCCTTGCTGCTGAACAGGTCTGTTTTGTAATCCATCCACAGATAAACTCAACACAACTAACTCTCAATGAGCTTTTCAAACCAACGTCATTATGAGACTCTGAATGAAACTGTTCTAAACAGAACAGAGGATGAGATTGTTTGCTGAAGACCCACTTAAAGACCCCATAAAGTATTTGTGTCTTATATGTGGTCTCTCAATAAAGAGGATGTTGAATTACTTTGTAAGAATTTTTAGAATAAATGTAATGTCCCAGACTCAAATGTGTTTCCTCTGACTACTCAGCACACTTTGCTTAGAAGTTTGATTAATCGAGGAGTGTCAGCCTGAGGAAACAGGTTACACAATTCTTCTATTTTTAAACCCTCACCTATCAATCTGATTAATCAATTGAATGCAAAGTTACTGTATATGGTGCCAACTGACTAAAATTCATTATTGTGAGGACCAAGTGGAATAATACAATATACTGGTACTATGTTAATAATGCCCCTACAATCCTCAGCTTTTCTGTGGACGTGCTCTTTTAGATATTATTCCTCCAATCTCCTGCCTTTATCAAAAATTCCGATTAAAGACGAGGGAGGAAGCTGATTTAAGGACCCTGAGAGTGAAGGCTGGATTTCGCCCAGAGACTTTACAGCTGAGACACACCTCTGCCAAAAAAGGGCACCTTTTGATAACTGATGAATCTGTCACCTCTGAACACTCAGTCCACACCACAGAGTCTGAATATTTATTAAGAGCTCAGATTCATGAATATTCTAGTCTGACACACCTCATCAGTCATTCTGATGTCAATTAGGATGTGTTGCAGAAAGTGCCTAAACACTTTTATAATTATGTAGGTAGGTGTGACATATACCCAGTGAGAGCACTTGAATTTTAAAAGAAGACGTTCATCAATCAATCGAATTTACATTTTTCTCTCAGGGTCACACACAGCTTGTACAAAGACACTGTAAACGTCAGAGGAACACCGACAAATGTCAGCCGCCCACAAATACCCCCGGAAACACAAAGCCAAACTTACCCCTGACCTTAAAATCAGGAAGAATCAGCAGTGGGGCTTCTGTTGTTCCCCGTGAAGGTCATCAGCAGGAGCGGCAGCCACGGCAGTGAGTGTGTTCACCCACACAACCTTTGATCCAGACTCTCAATGGCATGCTGTTTCGTATCAAGGTCATGTGTTGCCGGCTGCCATCATCCTTTGACGAGGGTCCTTTTAGAGGAGGTCTCAATTCAAAAAATAGATTGATAGATTTCCACTTCAAGGGACAAAATCATAGTGAATATATGTATAGGCCTCTTTCCCACATACCACTGCAGTGCCTGAAAACATGCTGTTTGGCACAGATTATCTGGCAATGTGAGGGGTTTACAGCTTCAGCCTTAAGGGGGGCCAATATGTAGAAAGTTTAGCTAAGTAACTAGAGCTATCAACAAATTGTGAAAAAAGAGTGACCTCTCAGTCAAAACTGCTAACTGCATGGCTGACTTTGCTAACCAGCTAAGATCAGCTACAGTTAGGAGCAGTTAGCAGTTATTATGGTGGTTTGCAGCCCCCTATTTGTTCTAGGTATGAATTTGACAGGTAGCCAATTCTTACGTATTACACCCTTAAGTCTTCTGAACTGGTCACAGACTCATCAGGGCCCCAGTCTTATCAAACATGTTTCATATTTACAATTTAAAATGATGATGGTCACATCGGTACCCTCCGAGCTGGACCTCAACAACCAATGAGAGGGGCATCCCAGAGCAGCTGAGTGTGCTATCGCCGCTACACCTGTGTTGGCTACGTTTCCCTACTCATCCGGATTCGTTTAACATTCAGTTTTTGTTTTTATCTCAATACAACATGTTACTACAGCAAGTTGTGGCACCACGCTAACGTCATTTTGTTTACGTCTGCTTCCCCATGAGATCATGAGAAGGATCACGTGTGAGCCCAGCTTTGGTCTAAAGAGACATGAAGCCAGAGTGATGAAGCCATGCATCTGCTGGTGAACAAAGCGGGGTCTCAGCAACACACCTGCCAAGTGTGAAGTAGATCGGATGAATGGCTCACAAGATATACAAATAAGATACAGACAGACATATAGATAGAGATTCCTTGCTTTATTATAGTTAGATATGTGGTAACAGCATGACAAGACACCTCAAACTACAAATGTGTTGTGCTTTTAAGTAATAGACCTGTAAACTCTGGAGTGTGTTTGGCCAGTGTGATACTCTTGCAGGGCAGAATGGAGCTTGCAACAATACAAAAATCCATTCTGAAGTTCAGCTGAAGTTAATTTGAGGCTTCAGCAGTTTGACTTCGCTAGATCTACTGTCTACTTTTCTCTTTCTGTTCCAGAGACAATGCTTCCTTCTCAAGGAATATCTCCGGCTGCATTAAAGAAAACACCAATAACTAGAATGGTATTCAGTAGAGTGCATACCTCCGCCAAGGCCCAACAGTCCCCTTTAATTTAATCAAGCCCAATCCAATATCAAACTCCATAGCCCTGTATCACTCAAAACCAGCCATATCTGCTTCACCATGTCATCAGCTGCCTGAAAACTTCTGAGTTTCTTAATCATGATACATGCGTAATTCCTTAAGAAATTAACAAAAATGTTACAAAACACCCTGTGACGCAGTGTTAAAGAAAGTGGGAAAAAGTGATTTGATCCGTCCCTTTATCTGGATCCGCACTAAAAGTTAATGAGGTCTATTCTGGGGCGAAACCCACCCTAAATCCAAATTTCATGGAAATGAGTTCAACAGTTTTGCCTAGTCCTGCTGACAAACCAACCGACAAACTACAAATCAAATGGACACAGGCAAAAGTATAACCTCCTTGACGGAGGTGATCAGTGTCAACGTACATGATAAAGATTATTAGCTCAAGACAGACTTCAAAAATCTAAATTCATATGATCAGTTCATATGATTGTTTTCTGGTGGGCACAGAGTATTAAACACAAGAGCAGCAGGCTTATAGTGAGGGATAGGTACCATTCAGAATGATCAAAAGCCTTTTAAATGGCGTCACAGACATATGGTGGAGTTTACATTACGAAGCATTAGGGAATCCATCACAGTCTCACCTCACCTAGAAAATTTGCATAATGTGGAGAAAGTACAGAGATTTACATATGCGTGTTCGAACAGGTGCAAAGAGGCTTATTTTTGGCATGAAACCACTCTGCGTGGCACCATTTTCCTGCTCTACTGTACCCCACAAATGAACACTAACAAGACCTCAGTGGTGAGCCAGAATGAGCAGCACAGAGCCTGCTTCATTTCCCCACTGATACAGTGTACTGCCAGCGCTGATGAAGCTGCTGCATGATTGTATTCAACAAAGCGTGCACAGTAAGGAATGATAGCTGGCAGCAGAGATGAGAGGAGGCACATGGTGGTGTACAGTGAAGGAGGGACGGCGACAAACATCCAGTGTGTTTCCGTGTATATTCAGTTCTCGCAAAAGAACAGCTGTATGGAAATGTAAAAAAAACACAAAACACAAAACTTTAATTAGCGCAAAAACATTTGCATACTCGGCTGAGGCAGAAAAGTTAGTGTACTGTTAAAGAAAAATGTGACAAAGCGCAGTGAATAAATAATGATGTGCATGGATCGGTGAAAGAGGCAGTGAAAGAAAATCCTCCCTGGAAATATTTTGTCATTTACTGTATTCTGGTGTCTTTTAACAGCTGGTTTGATACTTTAATCTGGCTACTTGCATGAGATAAACTATGGGTACGTTTTTTAATTTCATCCAGAGGAGGTGTTCAGGCCCAGATCACATATTTGGAGACATTAAAAAGAAAGCAACTTGCCTACAGAAATTGATCCGATGACTTATTCAGAGCCATCTTTAATAACCTCTCATTGTTTATTCAAACCGGCAAAAGACATATTTTGCTTCGATGTTTCATTCTGAAGTAAATACTGATTGCACAGTGTAATGGCTGTAGAAGAATGACTGTCACATGTAGCCAAAAATAGCGAGGACCCAAATGCAAGACACTCAGGAGGCAGGAAGGACAAAGAACAAAAAGTGGGGTTGATTAAAATTGAGCCGCAAAGCATGAAAAAGCTGGTAATAAAAGGCAACAAAAGCACAAGAGGCAGGCAGGGGCAAATCAGAGAACTAAAGAAGTACAAAAAATACAAACACTTAATAAAAGTGCAAACCTAAAAACGCTCTATGAACACAGGAGGCAGGACAAAATAACAGGAATGGGGGAAACAGATAAACTAACAAAGAGGAAGAGAAATACACAGGCTTGAATAAACAGGGATTCATTACCAAATGAAACACAGGTGAGCAGAAAGAAAAAGGTGGGAGGAGGTGAAAAGATAAACATGACACTAGGAGAGAACTTCAAAATAAAACAGGAAATAACTTTTCGGTTTGCCACTTGGTTGTATTCTTCCTGGAAAAGTGAAGGTCAAATCACAGCACAAAGGAAAGATCATCTGCCTTTGTACAACCTAAACAAGTAGAGGCATTGCTTTCCCCGGTCAATTTACCCCCAGGTAAGAGCAAAACAATGAAAGAACTATAGAAACTCTATACTGCAAAAGAAAAAGAAACCCACTGATGGAGGAGACAAAGACGGTGAAGATCAAGAGTGCGGGAAATCGAGGTTAAACAACACTGAACAAATACATATTAAGAGCAACATATCATGACTAAAGGCATCAGTATAACAACCATCTTTCATTAAAAGCAGAATCCTTGAATTCATGAGTGCGTTTGAGAGCTGTGTGTGAGCGAATCCATCAGGTGAGCTGCATAATGTCATAATAGCTTTGTGGCACAGAACAACACCTGACTGGAGAATTAGCACAACCAACTGTTCTGGATGAGCTCAAGTTCCAAAACAACGCTGACTTGCATTGTCTTTTGCAGCTGCACTAGAAATGTTTTCATAATTTGAGCTACATTTGGATGGAAATCTGGCTAATGACACGAGAAGATGCACTGTGGAGAGAGACAGCGGGTAGTCTCAACCCAGAGGGAGGACCGAGTGCTGCAGGAGTGATGGGGGTTTATACACACACACACACACACACACACACACACACACACACACACACACACACACACAAAGACACCCACTCAGACACACACGCGCACACACCACAACAATCCCTTAAGTGCTCCACCAACTGACAGCACATGAAGGGATCAGTGCACTATGTTATAGCAATATCTGCTGTCTGATAATAGCAGACAAAGGCACACACATATAGGAAAAATTAAAGCAATGTTTAAACGAGCTAAATGGGAGGGAGTATGTAATGCTATGTTTCTTTACTTTTCATTTGATTTGATTATTTGTATTACTTTGGCCTTATTCAGTTGGTTACAGTACAGATACAGGTTGGAAATAACGAAGGAATAACTGACGGTGAGATGACAAAGCAACACTGTGCATGAAAGTGTTCCGGTCTATCTTCCGACTTTACAATTACGGCTGAACACGAGAACAGAAACGAGAGCAAACATTTTTTGCAGCATACATGTCACAGTGCTGCTGTGACAGCCGGACCTTGTGTTGTTCTTCATGTTTCCCCTGTCTGCCTCCTTGTCCCCCCCCTTTTCCCCCTTCACCTGCTCTTCCTCGGTGTGTGGCTGGAGGTGTGGCGACGGCAGAGTGGCGCACCCGCTCCTCATCTTCTCATCACCTGTCGACTACATAACCCCGGTCTCCCCTCGACTCCGATGCCAGATTATCCAGTATCATAGTGCCATTTAGGAACACGTTCTTAAGCTTGCTGTTACTCGTTTTTGTGATTTGTGCCTCCCCATCTAACTCTCGTCTTGTCCGGCTTCTCCCGCAGAGAATCCCAGTGTGCCCACCGGCCTGCCTGCCTACTTGTCTACCCGCCCGTCGGCTCGGCCGAACTCCGGGCGGCCCACCTGCGAGCCCCACTACCCCTGGATCTCGCATCGACCCGTTACCTGCGCTACTTGCCAAATAAACTATTTTCCCTCGCCCAGCTCTGTCCCCGGTCTCTGCTTCTGGGTCCTCGCCTACTCACACCTAACAGAATAATCTGACCAGTTGCGTAACGCCATCTCA
>CAEMYA010000488.1:538803-558459 GCA_903131615.1 Diplodus sargus
ACTTGGTTGTATTCTTCCTGGAAAAGTGAAGGTCAACTCACAGCACAAAGGAAAGATCATCTGCCTTTGTACAACCTAAACAAGTAGAGGCATTGCTTTCCCCGGTCAACTTACCCCCAGGTAAGAGCAAAACAATGAAAGAACTATAGAAACTCTATACTGCAAAAGAAAAAGAAACCCACTGATGGAGGAGACAAAGACAGTGAAGATCAAGAGTGCGGGAAATCGAGGTTAAACAACACTCAACAAATACATATTAAGAGCAACATATCATGACTAAAGGCATCAGTATAACAACCATCTTTCACTAAAAGCAGAATCCTTGAATTCATGAGTGTGTTTGAGGGCTGTGTGTGAGCGAATCCATCAGGTGAGCTGCATAATGTCATAATAGCTTTGTGGCACAGAACAACACCTGACTGGAGAATTAGCGCCACCAACTGTTCTGGATGAGCTCAAGTTCCAAAACAACGCTGACTTGCATTGTCTTTTGCAGCTGCACTGGAAATGTTTTCATAATTTGAGCTACATTTGGATGGAAATCTGGCTAATGACACGAGAAGATGCACTGTGGAGAGAGACAGCGGGTAGTCTCAACCCAGAGGGAGGACTGAGTGCTGCAGGAGTGATGGGGGTTTATACACACACACACACACACACACACACACACACACACAGACACACACACACACACACAAAGACACCCACTCAGACACACACACGCACACACCACAACAATCCCTTAAGTGCTCCACCAACTGACAGCACATGAAGGGATCAGTGCACTATGTTATAGCAATATCTGCTGTCTGATAATAGCAGACAAAGGTAGAAGATGAGCACACACATATAGGAAAAATTAAAGCAATGTTTAAACGAGCTAAACGGGAGGGAGTATGTAATGCTATGTTTCTTTACTTTTCATTTGATTTGATTATTTGTATTACTTTGGCCTTATTCAGTTGGTTACAGTACAGATACAGGTAAATAACGAAGGAATAACTGACGGTGAGATGACAAAGCAACACTGTGCATGAAAGTGTTCCGGTCTATCTTCCGACTTTACAATTACGGCTGAACACGAGAACAGAAACGAGAGCAAACATTTTTTGCAGCATACATGTCACAGTGCTGCTGTGACAGCCGGACCTTGTGTTGTTCTTCATGTTTCCCCTGTCTGCCTCCTTGTCCCCCCCCTTTTTCCCCTTCACCTGCTCTTCCTTGGTGTGTGGCTGGAGGTGTGGCGACGGCAGAGTGGCGCACCCGCTCCTCATCTTCTCATCACCTGTCGACTACATAACCCCGGTCTCCCCTCGACTCCGATGCCAGATTATCCAGTATCATAGTGCCATTTAGGAACACGTTCTTAAGCTTGCTGTTGCTCGTTTTTGTGATTTGTGCCTCCCCGTCTAACTCTCCTCTTGTCCGGCTTCTCCCGCAGAGAATCCCAGCGTGCCCACCGGCCTGCCTGCCTACCTGTCTACCCGCCCGCCGGCACGGCCGAACTCCGGGCGGCCCACCTGCGAGCCCCACTACCCGTGGATCTCGCATCGACCCATTACCTGCGCTACTTGCCAAATAAACTATTTTCCCTCGCCCAGCTCTGTCCCCGGTCTCTGCTTCTGGGTCCTCGCCTACTCACACCTAACAGAATAATCTGACCAGTTGCGTAACGCCATCTCAGCTCACGGGATCATGCTGGGCAACCACGAACAGACCCTGAGCGAGGTAATGGAGGCTCTCCGCGGTTTGACCACCGGCGTTACGCAGCTGGGGTACCACATGGACCAACTCCACACCCAGCTCTCCGCCGGTGCCTCCGGAGCCACGCCTCCTCAGCCCACTCCACCACCTGCTCCGGCAGACCCTCCTCCTACGCCCTTCATCCCCATCCCTGCTCGCTATTCGGGTCAGTTAGGGCAATGTGGACAATTTTTGCACCAGTGCGACCTAGTTTTCCATCAGCAGCCCAGCACCTATGCTACTGACAAAGCTAAGATGCCGTTTGTTATGAGCCTACTGGAAGGTAGGGCGTCCCACCTCTAAATCACAGTCCCCCTTTTGTTCCTCATTTGCCTTTCTCATTTTCTGGTGAGCTACTTAAGATTTTTGATCAGCCAGTACAGGGGCGGGAAGTCTCCAAACGTCTGCTTTCCCTTAAACAGGGAGCTAACTCCGTGGCTGATTTCGCCATAAATTTTAGGATTTTGGCCGCAGAGACCGGGTGGGATAAGGCTGCACTCCAGGGGGTGTTTTTACAGGGTCTTGCGGAGAACATCAAAGACGAGCTGGCCGCCCGTGATGACACCTCCTCACTCGAGGAGCTTATCTTGCTGGCTATCAAGTTAGATAATAGATTGACAGAGAGACGAAGAGAAAAGGCCCTAAAGTCTCCGACAGCCTTTCTTCCACCCCGACCACAATCTGGGACCCCATCGAACCCGGCCACTACGCCCGTCTCCCCGCCTTCTGAGGAGCCTATGCAGCTTGGACGCATGCATCTCTCCCAAGCTGAGTGCCTGCGCTGAATGAGGGACAGACTGTGCCTATACTGGGGAGAGGTGGTCTCCCTTTGCCCCACTTGCCCGGCCCGACCAAAAGACTGGGCTCATCACGCGACCGGGGGACGCTGATGAGCCGCACCACCACCACTACTACTTCCCCCACCCGCATACAGCTCCAGGGCGTTTTTTCCTGGTCCCTTCGGTCCCTACCTCTTCAAGTTCTCGTCGACTCAGGTTCGGACGATAACTTCATTGACTCGGCCACTGTGAAACAGGCTCACATCCCCACACTCCCCCTCCCCGCACCTAAGGAGGTTTTTGCCTTAGATGGCAGACTCCTCGCCCACATCACACACCACACCGTCCCGTTATCCCTCCTCCTGTCGGGGAATCATAGTGAGAAAATTCACCTGCTGGTCATTCCTTCACCCCAGTCCCCCGTAGTTTTAGGCCTCCCTTGGCTGAGATTACACAACCCCCAAATAGACTGGTCACTTTCCAGGGTGGTGGGCTGGAGTGTTCACTGTCATGCCACCTGTCTCCACTCAGCGGCCTCCTCCTGTAACCAACAGACACCTGTCCGCCCGACACCTGCTGACCTCTCCTTTGTCCCTCCTCCCTATCACGACCTAGGTGACGCTTTCAGTAAGGACCGAGCACACTCTCTACCTCCCCACCGGCCCTACGATTGTGCGATCGACCTGCCTCCTGGTGCCACGCTCCCCTCCAGCCGCCTGTACAACCTCTCCCGCCCAGAACGAGAAGCCATGGAGCTATACATAAAAGACTCGCTCACCGCTGGGCTCATCCGGCCGTCCTCCTCACCGGTCGGAGCGGGCTTCTTCTTCGTGGAAAAAAAAGATAGATTATATAGATTATAGGGGACTTAACGATATTACTGTCAAGAACAAATACCCGTTACCCCTCATTGACTCTGCTTTTGTTCCCCTGCACCAGGCCTCCATCTTCTCCAAGCTCGATCTGCGCAACGCTTACCATCTGGTGCGCATACGAGAGCATGATGAGTGGAAGGCGGCTTTTAATACACCACTAGGACATTTCGAATATCTGGTGATGCCTTTCGGACTCACCAATGCCCCGTCGGTGTTTCAGGCGCTGGTGAATGATGTTCTCCGTGACATGTTGAATCGCTTTGTGTTTGTTTATTTGGACGACATTCTTATTTTTTCCCGCAACCTGGAGGAACACGTTCAACATGTCCGGACCGTGCTGCAGAGACTGTTAGAGAATAGGCTGTTCGTCAAGGCCGAAAAGTGCGTCTTCCACTCCGCCTCAGTGGAGTTCCTGGGATTTATCATCGAGAGGGGGCAGCTCAAGGCGGATCCCTCCAAGATACGAGCGGTAGCAGACTGGCCGGCTCCGGAGAGTCAGAAACAACTCCAGCGCTTCCTCGGTTTTGCTAATTTTTATCGACGCTTTATCCAAAACTACAGTTGTGTGGCGGCCCTTTTAACTCGGCTCACCTCCACCAAGCTCCCCTACCTGTGGACACCTGCTGCTGAGAAGGCATTCGTTCACGTAAAGGAGCGATTCTCCACAGCGCCGGTCCTCGCACATCCTGATCGGGACCTGCAGTACATGGTGGAGGTCGATGCCTCGGACACCGGAGTCAGAGCAGTACTGTCGCAGTGGTCACCTGTTGACCAGAAGCTGCACCCCTCGCCGAGAGAAACTACGATGTGGGGAACCGTGAGTTACTAGCGGTCGTCCTCGCTCTCCAGGAATGGAGACACTGGCTTGAGGGAGCGGCCCTCCCCTTCCTCGTCTGGACCGACCACCGTAACCTCGTCTATCGCCGCTCTGCCAAGTGTCTGAATTCCCGCAAGGCTTGCTGGGCACTATTCCTGGGACGCTTCCAGTTCACCCTCTCCTACCGCCCAGGCTCCCTGAACACTAAGCCAGACGCGCTCTCCCGGCAGTTTTCCCATTCGGATAAGGAAGGGATGGCCAAGCCCATCCTACCCCCCCAGTGTATTGTTGCCGCTGCCAGGTGGCTCAACCCGCGCGCCATCAGGGCAGCGCAACACACTCAACCCCCCCCCGAGCAACTGCCCTCCTAATCGACTGTTTGTCCCGGATGCCACCCGGTCCGAGGTCCTCCAGTGGGGGCACTCCTCTAAATTGGCTTGTCAGCTTGTTTAGCTCCATGGGATCCCAGTGGACATTGTGTCGGACCGGGGTCCTCAGTTCAGCTTACAGGTCTGGAGAGCCTTTTGCGCGGGGTATCAGCCAGCCTCCCCTCCGGCTATGACCCCCAGTCCAATGGACAGACGGAGCGAGCTAATCAGAATCTGGAGGATGTCCTGCGCTGCGTTTCCGCCAGACACCCTGTCTCCTGGTCCACTCATCTACCCTGGGTGGAGTACGCGCATAACTCCCTGGTCAGCTCCACCACTGGTATGTCGCCTTTCATGGTTATTAACGGTTTCCAGCCCCCCTTGTTTCCCGAACGGGAGTCGGAGGTTGCAGCCCCCGTCCGTCCAGGAACATATGCGAGGGTGCCGTCTGGTGTGGCGAGCTGCTCACGCTGCCCTCCTCCGCTCCACGGTGCAGAACCAACGCTTGGCGGATAGCCATCGCTCGCCGGCACCCGCCTACACCCCTGGTCAGAAGGTGTGGCTCTCCTCCAGAGACCTTCCGCTCCAGACTGACTCAAGGAAACCGGCACTGAGGTATATTGGTCCCTTTGACATAGTCAAGATGATTAACCCCGCGGTGGCCCGCCTCAAGCGCCGGCTTCTCTCAAAGTGCACCCTTCGTTTCATGTTTCACTGCTTAAGCTGTGTCCTCCAGCCCACTGTGCCCCCCAAGCGACCCCCCCGCTGCCCCAGCTGGTGGATGGCCAGCCCGTCTACACTGTTCGTCGCCTGCTAGATGCTCGCCACCGGGGACGCGGTTTCCAGTACTTGGTGGACTGGGAGGGTTATGGCCCTGAGGAGCGCTCCTGGGTCTCCCGCTCGCTTGTAATGGACAATACCCTTCTTACTGACTTTTATCGGGAGTTTCCGGATAAGCCCGGTAGGGTGCCTGGAGGCACCCGTTGGGGGGGGTACTGTCACAGTGCTGCTGTGACAGCCGGACTTTGTGTTGTTCTTCATGTTTCCCTTGTCTGCCTCCTTGTCCCCCCCCTTTTTCCCCCTCACCTGCTCTTCCTCGGTGTGTGGCTGGAGGTGTGGCGACGGCAGAGTGGCGCACCCGCTCCTCATCTCCTCGTCACCTGTCGACTACATAACCCCGGTCTCCCCTCGACTCCGATGCCAGATTATCCAGTATCATATGGTGATCGCTAAGTGCAGTTTAGGAACACGTTCTTAAGCTTGCTTTTACTCGTTTTTGTGATTTGTGCCTCCCCGTCTAACTCTTGTCTTGTCCGGCTTCTCCCGCAGAGAACCCCAGCGTCGCCCTGCTCCGCCGCCGACCGGCCTGCCTGCCTACCTGTATCCCCGCCCGCCGATCTCGCATCGACCCATCACCTGCGCTACTTGCCAAATAAACTACTTTCCCTCGCCCAGCTCTGTGCCCGGTCTCTGCTTCTGGGTCCTCCACTACTCACAATTAACAATACATCCACAATAAAAGACCCACCCTCAATCTAAGTTTTGCGGAAATATGTTTTGTACGTTTTTGTGTAAATCTGCTGACAAACGAACCAACAAATAAACAAATGGACGTGGCTGAAAACACAACCACCTTCATGGAGGTAATAACAACTTCATATGCTGACAGAATATAGACAAAGCATACAGAACAGACAGCTCACCAACGAAACAAGGCAAATTAACTCCAAAGCCAAATTACCTAATGTTACTTTTCTGTGCCTACCTGCTGATAGCCAGCACTCACTTAATAACCCAGTTATTAGAGCTGCTGTCTGGCCTCATCTTTCGAGTGTATTAGCAAAGAACGTAACGATCAGAACCATAGAGCAATCCTGCCTTCACACTATGTGGCCCATTGATAACATCTCTACAGGAGGGTTGAGTTGTTCTTTCCCATACTTTACCTGTTATTTGAGATCTTACCAGCTACCTCTTCAAACTGTTGCAGACTATACATCATCTTAAGAGGCTTAATTATTGTAGAAGATGCTTTTGACTAAAACGCTGCATACCTGGATCACCCCCGATTAATTAAAATAAATAAAAGATAAACGTTAAACCGACAGAAATTCAAAGCTGAGTAGTCGTTAATGTTGTTTCCAGCTCTTGTTCTGTGTCTTTATCCCTCTTCTCTGACCGGCTTTGTTCCCTCAAGGACTTTGTTCTTCCTCTTCCTACAAAACACTTGTGAGGTAGTAAAAACGGCTCTGAAAATTCAAAGAGCATCTTCCGCTCTCAACAGGACATCGCGCCGTCTATGGGAACATAATTCCGCCATCAGCGTTTTCTCCCTCTATGAAAAGCAAAATTGAAAATTGGATTGATGCTGTTTGTCCTCTCGATTATTTGTTGCCATATCTGAAAAGATCTGATGAAATTGCCTTACAATCACGTAGAATGTGAAACCATTCTGCAGAGGAGGTGTGACAAAAGTAATTTCTCACACATTGTGAAAATGCATCGGCTCCACTCAGCCGGCTGACTCGTCTGCTCTTAGGGGCGTCTTTTAAGTATTACCATGAAAATGGCCCTCATTCAGCTTTGAATCCAAACATGTTTTATCATAGTTGTACTTATTGTTACTTCGAGCTGTTTCATAATGAATATGCCCTGCATGAATTCCATTTCATGCACTTTTAAAAGGAAACTCAAAAGGAAGCTGCACAAAGACCAGAGTTAAAAGGAATAAATACGGTATAGTTTCAAGAAAAGTTATTCAATGATTTGCAAAAAAACAAAGAAAAAAAAAGCCCATTTAAAAGCTAGCCTGGTTCCCTCCCCTGTAGGCCCAGTGCTGCAGCCCGACCTGAAGGTGCATAGACAGTGAGGAGGGGCTGGGGTCATGTCACATTTGTCTGTCTACATTACCACATTTGATCAGGTTTCTGTGCAGCAGATCTGAGCTTTAGTAATGCTAACGATATGAGGCAGAGCTGCTCTGGAGGGAGAGTCAAACCTCAGTGAGCAAAGTGAAGGCTTCCTGGCTCAGTAATAAGCCCCAGTGAAAAGTGCAGAAAGTAAGAGAGGTGCTGTTGCTGACTAAAATAACTACTTTCTCATATGTGCTATTAAAGCAAGTGCAAAATCTCAAGTGTATTTCGTCTCACATAATTTAGAGGGCTGAATCAAGACGCTGGTAATTTGTCAACTTTCACGATAGAAACTTTTTCTGCTCGGGCTAAGAGGTCAGCGGTCGGGTGGGCCAGAGAGCAGTAAACCGAGAAGAATTCAAGAGCTTTTTTCAGAGTTCCATGCAAAGTATAATGTGCTCTACAGGTAAGCAAATAAAGAAGAATAAACACATGATAAAATCATAAAACAGAAGGAGGATCATAATGTAAAAAGAAAAAAAAAAAGATCAAGTTTTTTTTAATGAGATTTAAGTGAAATGGGTTTCTTTAACCAATGATAACTTCATTCCTCACTTGCGAATGAAAGGAGTTCCATGTAGAGATTAAATTGGGCCGGAACCCTCTGGAGCTCAGCTCCGCCTACTCACCTCATCAGTACAGCCAGCAGGAGCTGAACTCCCTCTGCTTCAGTGTTTCATTGTAATCATGGGTGTAACTACCATTATATGACTTTTTAAAATCAGTAATTTGGATCCCCGGACCCCATCAATACATCAGCCTGTTCACTTAGCGCTGTTTTCAGAGCGCTGTGTCAGAGCTTCATTCCTGAATCCGTTCCGCTCATTTATTGAGATAAAACCTAAACCGATGAAACTCCAGTCCATGTTTTCACTGCTACCGGCATCTTCTTGCATACCGCGCAAGTGCATACACGCACGCAAACACAGGGTGCTGCTGACGCACAGAAGGTGGGTGAAGTAACTGTCACAGCAAAATGTTAACTTTGTTAATTTACTGAAACTAAATGTCTGAATTTTCACCTTTTTGTTTCTGTGATGAAGTCTCTACATAGCTAATGCTACGTTGGCAAATTGTGGTCGGTAGACCATATAGGATGTAGGAAGAGACAGGAGGGGCAGAAACTTGAACTGAATCCAATTTGGAAAGTTATAAATTAAATTGTCTGCTGATATGTGGTTTGATGTTTTGACAAGCAGATGTATGTTCCGTTCCGTTCCGTTTTCCGATTAGGGTCGCAGAGATGTTACCGCTATATCACCCCTTTTCAAGGGGGTAGCGGGCTTGCTGGGGCCAAATCCAGTTTCTCGATGGGCGTAGGCAGATGTATGTGTGAGATGTAAATAAATATATGAATTGATGGTGAGGTGTAAACAATGCAAATAATTGATGTGTATTGATGAGATGGAAATAAATGTTGCTCATATGTGAATTGATTATGTATATTGTGAATACGCTTTACAAATTACAGTGTAGATTTATGGTGAAATGTAGGCTTAATAAGTTTCCAATATGTGAATGTGAGATATAATCAAGAAGGCCATAAGTTGATAAAATATGTATTACGCTGATGATGAAAAAAAAAAAATATTTTGAGAGATAATGGCCGCTGAGTGAAAAAGGACTCCCCCAGTTCCATTTAACAATTTGTAGCAATTTACATGACTTGTTTATTGGAAATACGTGCGTGGTTTGTGTCATGACGTGAAAATGAGACCGTCCCTGTCGCTCATGGTTGACTATACAAACCTACAGATGATTTGTTTAAGTTGTTGTGGATTTCTTTGTGCAGGACTCGGGGCAGGTTTTTCTGCGCCAGCTCTAGCGGCAGATGTGATTTTATTCACTTTCTCGATTGCCTTGCCTAAGTGCCTCTGTCCGCTCCGCTAACGGAGACAAACAGTAGTTGAAATTAGTTTAGAAACAACCAGCCTCTAGCATGACACAGAAGCTCCACGGTAGCCCCTCTTTTTTTGGCCATTTAACGGCAGCACAACAAGCAGAAACACAACACTGACGAAAACATTGTCATGGTGAACATTTAAGCAAACAGTTGCACACAGACCCGGTGCAACATTGGCTTTGGAGCTTTTCTCCAAATGACAATCTAAGTCTAGTATTCACTCTCGTTTGTTCATTTTGGGTCTCCACCAGCTCCTGAGGGAAATATCCTGCCCCCCCACTGACTGAGTTCTCCACTATGTTCAATAACTACTTGCTTACTTTGACAGTGGGGTTTTTTTTTCATTATTTTTCTTATTATTAAGCTCTGCTGCAGGCAAACACAACACCACTAAGAGAAATGGTGGTATCAGTGCTGCTTGATTCATAATTATGTATTCTTTTACAGAGCTCAAATACAGTCTTTTCCGCTCCAGATCTACATGGGGGAGAGTTAAGTGTTTGTGTCAGATAGAATCTACTGCTGGCATTCATTCCTTTCTCACCTGCTGTTAGCCCTAGTTAGCATATAGTCCAAATGAGCCTCAATGGAGTCAGTGAAAAGTAACTGCATCATTTATCCAGACATCCGCTTCGCTTTGAAATTGAAATCCTTCTGCACATTAATGCGTAAACAGATGCGGGCTCGCATACGGGCTCCCTCATACCCTCGCACACACAAACACACTGACAAGTGTTCCATCAACACAATGCTTCTTTCTCTCCGTTGCTTGTCAAGCATTAATCCAGTCAGAGCCAGCGCAAGATCTCAGATCAGTGAGTCCAGTAATGCCAGCTCCCCATTGGGCATCTCTTGGTTTGTTCACATTACTATTGTTGGTTTTCCTTTGAGTGCCGCTTTTCCCCGATTCTTCAGCTTGCCTCATAACATCTGTTCAATAGATGAGATGAGTACGGAGGTGCCTTTTCTGTGAATAATACACGAGTAAGCATCTTTTAAATGCCTCTGGAGTGTATTTCAGCATGTTATTTGTATACTTGATTCCCAATCAAGGTAGGCTTGTATCCCAGGGTGTACTTCTATGGCCTAGACGGAATGATAGTGGACAGAGCTTCTGGATCCAGAAAGTGAAGCAAATGTGAAAGTGCCTGAATCCTGAAGTCTTTGTAATGACCAGCAGCGGGCAAATCCACTAGTTGCTAAAAGAAGTCCAGTTATATGTACGCTTATGATAAAATGACCCTATTTCTTACTTGATTTAGTCTTTACGTAACAGCGTCCTGGTCTCTGTCTCTAGTTTCAAGTTGTCTTCAGTGCAACCTGATTTTGAAATCATGGTCCCATTTAGAGTGAGATAGACAATAAAACAGTGTAGGCGTTAGGGGTGAGCTACCTTGTGATTTTCAATGGCTACCATAGTTGTCCTCGGTCAGATCCAATCAAGATGGAGGCGTATGCGAATCATCCCAAGCACCACCCTCTCAACCAAGTATGGTTATTGTTGGCTCCGAAAATAAAATAAGATGGTGAGGGCTATGATGCAAAATTCAAGGTTTCAAAACTGCCCAGAAACTAATGGGTGATGTCACCGTTGTTTTATAGCTGCCAACTCCCAGTGCCGTGTAGCTAAAAGTAATGGAAGACTGGTTGAAATTGCTAGCTAAAAGGTATCAATGAATGATTAAAATAGCTAGCTGAAGGTAATGAATAAATGGTGGAAACGTTTAGCTAAATGTAGGTTAATGGACAAGTGGTTGAAATAAACCTTAGTTTCCAAAGGCAATGAATGCGTAGGTTTAACTCGGTAGCTCAAAGTACTGAATAAATAGTTTAAATTCTTGAATAAAATTAATTATTAAATGGTTGAAATAATAAGCTAAAAGTAACAGAAAACACTCAAATAATGAGCTAAAATTAATTGATACATAATGACAGCTGGCTAGCTATAAGTAAATAATGAAAAGTGTTAGCTAAAAGCACTGAATAATAGCTGAAATAGCCTAGTTAGCTAATAGTTATGAAGAAAGGGTTGACATTTCTGGGTAAAAATAATAAATACACATTCAACTTCTGTCACTCCAAGTGGTTGACCTAATAAAGTTAAATACCAGCAATAAAAAAGTCATGAAGGAGTAGAGTAAGAGTCCATGTGACAGGCCTGTGGAGGTGTCTCCATAAGACATAAATGTAACTGCTGTACATCATGAAAGTCAAAAAGTGGTGGTAGGGTTTGGATTTGGGTCTTAGAATGCAGACACACCAGAGGCTCTGTGCTGACGCATACAGTTCACATCAACTTCAATTATCACTCTTATCTCCAGTGTGAGGGTGTGTATAGTCTTAGCTGGCTCATTTACATTTCACACAGGATTTTACACTCAGTGAATTTTTGAAACATATTTTTGATAGAATTAGCTGGAAAGGAATATTCACGCCGGAACATTTGAGCACAGCACATTTAACTCGGGGATTTTCTGCAGTCGCGTGTCAGTTGCCTCACTGTCTGAATATTGATAGGAAATTGAGGTTATTTCACCCGAGTGTCCTTTATGGTCGAGTTCAGCCGATATGAGATGATGAAATTTCATATCGGAGCTTATAATGGTGACCGTGCCTATCATCATAATTGGACTTGCTCCGGGGCAAACAGTGTGGCGGAGCTGGACTGCTCCCAGGTGTAATTGTATGTAACTTTCTGCAGGAAAAAAAAAAAATGTTTGTGAGCATGTGTGCTCAGCAAACCTTCCCTGTATGAAAAGTTATCTTAAATGATCCAATAATGCACACTTTTTTCAACGGCTGCACATAATTTGGCGGGGTCAGGGGATAAGGGAGGAAACTGTGTTTAACAGGGCAGTGGCCTATCCAGCCACCACTCCTGATATGACGCTTTAATTAGCTTATAAATGAAATGAATCATTTTGCTCTGCAGCTGTTTCTGAGCCACTCTACAATCTCCTGTCCCCATTTTTTTTTTCTCCTCCACATGCTCTTATTACTTTGCATACCAAATGGGGCCGGCCAAATGATCAATGTGCTCTTCCTCTGACTTCTTATTCTGAACATCTGCTGCTGGATTCTTGGGCTTTTGGCAGGACATTTGGCTGGAAAAATATTCAGTGTCTCCATTGCCACATGCTCGTGGACGAACCTCTGCATCCCTTAGTTGTATTATTCATTCGTTTTCCAAACCTACTTACTCCTGTTCAGGGTCACATGGAGCTGGTGGTCTGGCGGTTGGCAGTGAGAGATTCACTTTTCACATACAGGTGTCCAGCTCAACAACGATGCTCTGTTTTGTTTCTATAGGCGATCCGTTATTATTTATTATCATTATATTATTGATGTCCGATAATCCAAGTGTGCGCTGGCACTGGGCCATTGTGAAGATATTCTGGGCTGTGAAGGTTTTGTCAGTAGGCTGCGAGCAGCTTCACGTCTCTGCCCAGTCACCCTTGTAATGAAAACAAACACAGCCTCAAGGTGTTACTTGTGAGACTAGATTTATAAAGCAAGGTCAGACAAGAGAAGAGAAAACAACACTCTCTAAAAGTGATATCAGTATTCATGTTTCCTCTGGCTCATCCGCAAAACATTCTAATATCGCAGGTTTACAAGCAACACCTTTCTTAATTTGATTTGTCCATCTTCCACAAACACCATCCCTTTTCTGAATTCCTCCTCGGCTTTATTTATTATGGATTTATTTATTATTCATTATTTATTCAGGATTCATTATTTCAAAGTAAAGCCCACTGTTTCAGACCAGGTAACAAGCTACCTGAGGCTGACTGTAAGACATATTTGTTCTGGTTTATTTATGGCCTGCTGCCCAAAACTCTGCATCACTGACTAATATCATGGCAAACACCAGCCCCACTCACGCTGCTCTTTTAGCGCGGGAATCACGCTCCGTCTGTGTGAAAGTGACGGTGGTGGAGTTACAGACAAGAAGGCCACCAAGCCGGTCAAGTGTGATACCGTGGGGTACTTCTGACATGGGACAGCAGCGCTTTTCAGTATTTGTAAGCATGACACCACTGAATATTCTCACAGAGACCTCAGAACAATTTCCAGACATGCTTGCGGCACAAAAACTGATGTATATTTGACAGGAAGTTCTGACATCGCCAGCCATGATGGTGGTAATGGTAAAGGTATGTTCAGCCAAACCATAGCGGGTCTTTCCATGCCAACTCACCCAAGATCCAGAACTTTTCCCAGTACATGACAGGGATTTTTTCAAAGAAATGTTTGTTATGTATATGAGACTTCTTTTAAATTCATGTGAACTTGCAAAATCCTGTAGCTGTAAATTAATCACCATTCATCACCGTTCATCAATCCCTCATCCCAACCCAGACCTTCAGTCAACATCAAGTAAGCGCTGCAAAGTTTATATGACTATAGAGGAAGCGACTGAAAGCCTCGGAAACTAATATCAAATAAAAGTAAATTCAACAAAAAACAAGCACCTTCAAAGGAAGATGCCATCATCCTACAGAAGAGGACAAACAATGTTACTAGAGGCCTTTAAAGAACGCAGGGCAACTCCGCTGTCATCGGTTGAATTCCGCCGACTGGGTTAACAGAAAGCGTCCAAACAGCTGTTTGTGAAAAATCCCAAATAACGAGCAGTGACTACAGCTCTTTGATGGGCTCCGTGTGAAGTGAGTGGTGTTTTTAATTTGGACAGTTAAGTCTGGATCTTCTGCTCTCCTCCAGAGATAGTTAATGGTGCAGATATTAGGGATTCAGCTCTTCGGGGATTCCTGCAGACAGCAGTTTCCCTCCATTTAGCTGGTATTAATTACATATTTAAGTGCTTGCCTTACACTACAGTAATTACAGTATGCAAGCTGTCTCTTCGGAATCAGAGAGGCATAACATCCATTTAACCACAGCAAGATGATATCCACACGGTGATCCAGGCTTCGAAGTCGCTGGTGAGTTTCTGGCATTGTCATTTTTTCATTTTGGCTTCTTTTTTTTTTATCCATTAATAATCTGAGCGGGAAATGTTTCTCATTATATCTAAAAAAAAAATATTTCATTTCACCAACTTCATTACAAGATTGTAATAAAAAATGAATCAGAGTCTACCCTGCATGTTGGTGGAAGACTCCCGCCTGAGTCAGAATGAACAGAAGAACAGTTCTACGTTAATCGAATGTTGGTATCACCGTGTCTCCAATCAGTGACAGTCCTCCGCTCTCATTTGACTCCGGTTAATTGGCTCTCCAATTTACAGGGAGATGTGATTCATAGAAATGTTGTTGGAGAATGCTTCATTTGTTTGCAGCACCACATTAGCCTCACGAACCGCGAACCTGGTCGCAGAAAACACCATTAAACAGACCAATGATCACCAAGCAGCTGTAATAAATAAAAGAGTAACTTCAGATAACGCTCCAGTAAAGGCATTTGAAGAGTAGATAAAAGACGTCTGTGCAGACATTCGCATGGTGACAGATCTGACGAGTGTCACAATGATGTAAGGATGTCAGTTAAAGTGCAACTGCTACGGAACTGGACCAGTCGGGGTTGGTGATAATAATAATAACGAAGCACGCAACATTTCATCTACAATAGACTATATCACCATGTTTGCTCACTATAACCTCTGGGTTAAAATGCCTCCACATCACGCATTAGCATAATTAGCATTTTTTAATTAAGGTCTTTTAGGGTATGTACATCTAATTCATATAAAATGTATATTTGATGCTGTCATAGATTATAAGCTTTAACTACTGAGACGTTTGAGACCTAATTTACCTGTTAAGCAAAAAAAATGACAGCTTGAGTTTACACCAAACTAGTAGCTGGACCAGGATGTGCTGTTCAGCAGATGTCAAAGACGAGGCCTACACACCAAATTCTTGTGCTGTTGCGATAACAACAACAGTTACTTGATTTGCGTTGTGGAGATACGTGAAATCGGCACACTTGTTTATTTCTGCTGTCATTTTTAGTCTATCTAACTACAAAATGTAAAGATATATAAAGTAGGGCTGTCAGGATATCAGATTTTCACAAGACGATTATGGTGGCCGAATAATTCCCAATAACGATACACACACATCAATTGAATAACAGTGCATGTAACTGTGTAAGGACTGTCGAAACAGTTAACCGTCACTGCACCTTTTTCTTTTTGTTTCCCTTTGTATGACTGTTGGCAGCTGGTGTTAAGGTGTAGTACCGCCACCTACGACAAAGCCGGAAAACTGTGTGCAAAAAAGCAAAGCCGGTGTAGTGACAGCTCAGTAGCATTTTAGCATTACGCAATTTGCTAATTATTTTTGCTGGGTAATTGCTTCCCTCTATTATCAGTCTTTATGCAAAGATAAGCTGACTAGCATCTGGATATAGCTTCATTTTTTCAAACATGCACCTAAGAGCGGGATCAATCTTATTTAACCTAAATAGATGAGTTTGCCTAAAATGTGCCTTTCTATTTCTTCAGAATCAATTTGTAATGTAAAGTTTGCTCTCAACCCTCCAAGCAATGTAAGAACTGGCATCAGGTGGAAGTGTAAATTGTGAGAGTTAAGGAGAGAGAAGACAGAGATTCAGGTGGATAAACACACACACACACACACACACACACGCTGACAGAAAAGACAGATGTCCAGCTAGACATTTCCAGGGAGGATAAATATAGGTCTCGCATCCTGAGCAGATGGAGGATGACAGGGTTTGATCTGGACCCACAGATGACATTGGCTCAGCAGGATTCTGCTCGTTTGCGAGCTGCAGCCCGGGCCTGGACATCACCGGCTGACCTGAGGGGCTGAGAGGTGGCTGCTGCTGGGCCACCATCCCACCAACAGCTCCAGTCTTATCTAATCTTCTCCACGGAGGAGAAGATTGGGAAACAAATGGAATAAGAAGTGTTTCAGGGTGGAGATGATGAAGAGGCTCTGTTGTTGTTGTTGAGCCCAGTCGCTGGGGGAAGTGGTTTCTTTTCATTCGTCACCTCCCCTGACCACAAAGATTTGCCACCAGTGAGAATGCCAAGTGGCTGAAAGTTGGACAAAAACAGCATTCATTGTGGGATTCAGGTGGATGAAGTCGATTTAAATGTATTTAACCTCTGAGCATTTTATCGGTATGAAATCGTTGGCTTTTCTGACACGTTTGTGGCTTTGTCGGCAGTGTTTGCGAAAAGTGTGTTTTCACATTTGTAACTTTGGTGAACTGCGTTGATCTAAGAATACTGCTGTATAAATGTTTTCCTCAGTTACAAGGAGAAAGGAGTGTGAGTGAAATCGAAGCTACCTTGACATACTGCACCATCCTCTCATTCATCCAAAGGATTTCAGTTGAGATTTACTGTAAAATCTCATCTCTGCCGAAAGAAAAACATCTCTCGATTCTTAAGTGATGGTCGGTTCACTGGGGTTTACGCAAACGAGAGGGAGAGGAAACAAAGCAGTATTTACCTGCATTTGGAACATTCCAAGCCACTGTACGCGTTCGATTTCCACCGCTGCAGTCACCAGCACCACCAGGGAGAGGAAAGCAGATCCGACAGAGGCGGCAAATGGATTGTACTAAATTGAAACAGACTGAAAAATTCTCCTGTAATTATAACTGTGTTCAATTAGCTGTAACATGATTGCTGAGGGGACCGGGTACTTTGCGCTGCGAGCAAGAGGAGCTTGAGCGTGGCGGTTGTTTCCGCGCATAGATTACACTTAGAGCGTCGCGTTTAAAGACACCTAGGCAGCCGAGCCGAGTCAATTTTATTTATACACAATCGCAAATCTGCCTCGGGAGGCCTTGCGATCCGTGCAGCACACAACACCCTCAGTCCTTCGACCCTCGACACGGATGAGGTAAAACTACCTCAAAAAAGGCAGGGAGGCAAAGGAATAAACCTCGTCAGGGAGAGCAACAGAAGAGTGATCCCTCTGCCAGGACGGACAGGCGTGCAGCAGGCATTGTGTGTGCAGGATAGATCAGTGAAGAGTCACACACTAAACAGTACATTTAGGTTGCATTACATATGTTAAGAATATAGATCCAGGAAGACATTCAGCAACTTCAGGTAAAGCCGAAAAGGCACGACCGGATCACCACAATCTCTACTCAGCCAGGGAGACCTGATGCTGGACAGGCCACACTACACTGAAGAGGCAGCAGACATGCAAATGCTGACTAGGGAAAAAGGGAGAGAAGAGGCTGATAATCCTCGGGTGGAGTCGATGATCCAGATCCACAAATCAGAACGAAGCACCGACCACCGGGAGACAGAGAGCGTCCCGGGCGGCCAGTGGACCGACATAACGGAATAAAAAGGAGAGGGAGGAGAGAACTTTAGAAAGTTTGGCAGCTTGTGGGGAACAGATGCAGAAGCAACACAAGGTTAGGTATCAGAAGAAAAACGCTGGAGTAGAAAATTCAAGCCTCGCGCTTCACAGAGAATCTGTCACGAGAAAAAACCGGTACGCGAGCGCTTCAGAGGCGTGTTGCACAGCACTGACACTGATCGCTACTGAGCAAGCATGAGGAACACGTGTATCGTTGGGCTGTGTGAGCACCGAGGACGAGGGGACGCTCTGCAGAAAGCTGCGGGGTATTGAGGGTGTTGTGGAGCGTGATATTAGGGCCAGGGCTTCCCAGCAAGAGGTCTACGAGCCGTAACGACCTGCGAGCATCACCAGTCCAGCGGCCGTGACAGACGGGCGCTCTGAGCCGGAGCAAGAGAGAGAACGATGAAGAGTCAGAGCTGCTGTCAGCACAGACAGCAGCTCTGAAACAAGCCTGTTTATTATGAATTATGTTGATGTATATTTAAACCTATGGATTTATATTCTCTGGCTACACTCAATGGCACTGAATGAGGAGAAACTGCATCAGTCTTTCACACTAGAGAAGGTCGTTGTGCCTGCAGACATTCTCCTATGGACATAACAACTGTTGCGGTAACTGTGATTGGTGTATGGCCCCGTCAGTCACGCTGCGTGAACACAGCTTTCTAAAAGGGACTCACGGGCTGGAAATGACTCCTCATGAATAGTGAACTGGTTGTGACATGTACAGACTGACTGCACAAAATAAAATGAATCCTCAATCCTTCAACAGGCTGTTTTGTCCTTAACATTTGCAGCTCTGTTTTGCGCCGCAGCAATCCGAGAAAATATCATTTTGGTCCTCATCACATGCCTTTTCATGAAAAACTAACATTAAAGGATGAATCTCAGCGTTGTCCTGCTTGTCAAAGTATAAACTATGCTGGCATGAGTGTTATACCTCTCTCACACCTGACAGAACACCCACTATCAGCTGGATTTAGTCCGTAATGTGAATGTTTCACTGCGGTGTCAGACGACTCTGCCACAGTCACGGGTGTTTGTCAGCTCCGCCTCTGATTGGCTGAGATGGAAACACAACACCAGGATGGACACGTTCATTTTTGCCCCTTTGCCATGATGCACGGTGAAGTCAGGGATGCTGGCTTGTTAAAAATCCCTCTCTGTGCAAATGATAAGATAACAATTTGTCAGATTCCCGACCTTTATAGAACCCGCAAGCTGGAGCACAGCGGTAAAGAAAATTGAGCTTCCCACCGTGAGCGTGATGACAGAAGGAAAATGGCCGCTGTGCCAGTATAGTCAGTCTTGGTGGAAGAACGGTTGAGTGTGAGTGAGTTATGAGTCCGATCATCTACATTGATCAGCAAACATTCTTCCTGAGACTTTCTTGTAGTTTATCCACATCATGAAGTAGCCCTCAAGGAGAGAGAATCCTCTATTACAGGATTCACATTTTAAAGTGAGTCAGGTGGAAGCAGAGGTGGGCGGCCGGTGTCAGCATTTGCGGCCAACTCACGGTACGATCGTCAGCTCAATCTCACTGTTAGCTACAGCTGATAAAGTCTGGCAGCTCGCCATTTCAGATGGTAAAACTGATGATTGTCAGCTGGAAGTGACAAACATCAGTTTTGTTTTCCTCTGCCTGAAATCAGTGAGCTATTGTTCCAAAAATGACTATGAATTTCCGAGGGCCACATCTGCCTTTGTTATTTTTCATCACGGAGTACGCAGACAGATTGGCCGAGACGTAGCAACTGTCGCTAAGCAGGCGCTGCTGCTGTAGATGACTACCTAGACCCCGACCTGTGAAAGGAAATACATTCTGTGCATTTCTGACAATTAGTCACTCTTATTAATGTCATTTCCCTGTAACCCTCGGTAATAACACAACGGCATGCTGTTCACTTCCTCTTAATGCATTCAATGCCCCCCCCC
>CAEMYA010000488.1:558465-603090 GCA_903131615.1 Diplodus sargus
CCCCCCCGCCGTATTCCGGGAGTCAAATTAGGTTCTCTTCTCAGAATTGTAATTTATTTTCCTTTTCTGTACTCTCTCCTCTCTTGCTCGCCCTCCCATTCATGCTGTGCTCTCCACACAGCACCTTGTCGGTTACAGCGGGTACTTTTTGTCATCTTAGTCATCTGACACACCACCACACACACCTCCTCAGAGACAGACTGAGGGGAAACATGCAACAGGACATTTGTCCATTCAGAGGTTACATGTTTCAAAGGTACTGTACTTGACAACCAAACAGAAGGTTGTTTCCCCGGTCCAGGGCCCGTATTCACAAAGAATCTTAAGGCTAAAAGTAGCTCCTAACAGACAAATTTAGGGCCAACTTCTAAAAATAATGGGCGTGTCATTTGTAACTTCAGGACTCCTAATTTTGAAAATAACAGTTATTCACAAAACATTTTAGGCCTAAAAGTAGCACCTAAGTCTGGGAGACCTTAGAAGTAGTCCAGAGGACTCCTGACTGGCTCAGACCTGGTCACAGCCAAATGTGTTGGAGACGCTAAATGACAGGGAATTATTAAAACGATATCGGATGGACCGCGAAGGAACTGAAGTTGTGGTTGAGTTGGTGAGGGACGCTCAACATTCCCAATCAACTGAAACAATCCAATAACGTCGGAGTTAACATGTTTGGCAACACTCCAGTGTTTAGCTACGGGGGAAATGCAGCTCTTCGCACGGGACAAGTATCACCTGGGGAACTCAAGTGATTTAGAAATGATCCCACCACGTCTGTGTTTCGTGCGGCGCATTCGCACATAATCAAAGTCTCTGTTTTAACATTAATTTACTGACATTATCTCCCTGGTCGATCACACCGGAGCCCTTGCTGGAGCAGCACAACGGTTAGATATGGATATTTTTAATATAATAACTGGTGAGCCTGTTGAAAGATGGAAAAGTGTTCCTTACCGCATGCTGCCATGCATGTAATCCATCTAATCATCTTTCGAGATTTCGCTCTTCTGATGAGCCTCCTGAATTTGCGGTGGAATTTTTACTTTACAAATTACAGACATGGCAGATTTGCACGGGATTAAGATCATAGACGACAGACGGAAAAAGTTGCATTCCATCAATACACAAATTGTCTTTGACGCATCTTACAATATACTGGACATTGTTGCGAATTGGCCCCGGGGGGGGGGGGGGGCAATTAATTCTCCTTATAAATACATTACTTTATCCAATATCTTTTCATAGGCTTTGTCATGGGCTTGTAGGAAACTTCTTTATTTTCACTTCATGCATCACGTAGCCTGAATGACTTTTCAATGGGCTGCCCTGTCACTCAACTACCAATCACTGGTGTCACCGCTTCTAAGTGCGTCCTTATAAAATGACGTCATCCATAGCAACAGAGAGTTACTTCTAGTTTAGGAGTTCACTGTTTTCATTCAGTGGCTTTGTGAATTACTTTTAAGAAACAACTCCTACATAAAAACTTTTAGTCCAATTTAGGAGTACTCCTCACGTTAAAATACATTTGTGAATACAGGCCCAGAGCTAGGACGGTGTTTTTTAGACCATAATTCTTTCTCTCTGCTCCCGGAAGTTGATTATATAGCGTTGACTTGAAGTTTGTCCACACATTTTCTCTGACATAAAACGTGTGTTTTAATGCTCCCTACATCACCCCCTGCAAGGTGTACGGGACGACAGATGAAGTCGATGAAATGAAACCACGGCTGATGAAACACTGTACAACAGTGTGGAAGGACAGGCTTCATAAGACACGGAGCTCCTACCTGTCAAATGCTTTCAGTGAGCCCTCTTCAGCCTTAATCACACAACACTGCTCAGTGGCGAGTGATGCTCACATTTCGACTGAATGTAAAGCACCTCATTTCCCACAAACACTTCCCCGGTGGCCACAAAATGTCAAGCTACCGTTTGCTAATTTAGCTTCTTTACGGGCTCGCTGCAGCTCTTCAGTGTAGATGAGTTTCCAAACTAGCCATCACTGACGAATGAATTACTCTGCTGTAATGAGATCCCGCCTCAGTAACAGGAAATCTGCATGTTAAGTCATTGGACTGTTTGAAATGCCAGCAGCTGATATTCTATTTGAGGAAATAAGACATGGAGGAGTTGAATGTTTCTCCCGACACTGTAGAACAGTGATAGGAGCATTTGTCTACGAGTGACCTCGGGTTGTGATGTATGATCACCTCATGTCGTTTTAGCCGTGGCCTCGGGTGATGTCAGTGGCGTCCGCGTCACGATTGAAATGATGAGTATTTTCCGCATTTCCAAATTGAGTGGTCGAAACCAAGCAGGAACCTCTCGGGCAGTGCCGAGGTTACGCATTTATACAACTCACTTGTTGAAATTATATTAAGGCTTAAAGTTATGCATAATAAAGCATCTCTCTGCCGTATCTGTGGTTGTGATGCCTCAGCTCAGATATCAGACGCATCATAGACCTTTCTGTGCGGTTCATTTGAGTAAATGACCAAGCAATGAACAAGCAACTCAGAGTTAGTTTTTTAAACTTTTTGGAAAAAAAATCTGGTTCTACCTTCACTGCCTGCCAAAGTGATCCACAGAGGAGCCGGTTGCTGCTCGGTAGCTTGTATCTAATGTACAAGGTTATCTGGCAATCAAAGTCATGCGTGTTACCTGAGGTGAAAAACCATACTTCTACCTGTGAACAAAGACGACTTGTCGGTGGTACCTAGCTGGGCGGACTTATATAACCAAGGACATTATATTAAATCTGGAGGCAGAGCTCCATTTATTCATATAAAAGCTGCTCAGTAGCCAACAAAGCTCACTTCCCTGGGATCTGACTTGTTATGGGCCGAGCCAGCTAACTGCTGCTTGAGCACACGGCTAACTTGTATGGGGATAAAATCCTGTAATCGTGTGGCTCTTCTAGGCTTTCCAATCCATGCAATACATTTTATTGGACCGAATGGCTCAAATTCTGATAATGAAATAAGACATGTTGCTCATAGAAAATGATCCTCTGTTTTACCTGTGACTCTTCTTTAACAATGTAAGTTTATGGCAAAAAGTCTTTTTGGGCCGCAGTGCATCAAGTAACGATGTAACTACGCAGTTTGGCCACTACAAAAACTGGCTTCAAAGCCTGGTGCTCTTTCTGGGGGCTCACATATAACTAACTAGGCACACTTCAGCTCCACCCCCGCTCCACCTATTTGTCTATTTGTGGTTAGCTAGGGGTAAGGTGGAGTCACATATTGCGACGATAGCAATAGCTGATACTAATCACTTTGCTCGTACTGCACTTACACTTGCAATACAATCTGGTGACAACTAACTAAATGATGTATACTTTGGCCAAAGTATTTAAAAAAGCACTATGGCCAATAAGTAAACGTCTTAAAGACGCCCAAACCGAACACCCGTTGTAGGTGTCAATAATCTTATTTCAAAACCACGGCCATGATGCTTCTACTGCCTCCACTTTTCTGTGAAGGCTTTCCACGAGACTTATCAGCTGGCTTCAGGGATTTGCTCCATTTCAGCCACAGGAGCATCAGCGAGGTCGGCGAAAAAGGCCTGGCTCATAGTTGGTGTTCCACTTTATCCTAAAAGTGCTGAATGGGGTTGAGGTCAAGGCTCTCTGCACACCAATCAAGTTCTTCCAAAGTAAACTCAGAGGGTGTGGCCCGTTGCACCGGGACATCGTCGCGTTAAACATAAAATGAACTTCACAAAGTTGGAAGCAAATTATACTGTGACCCAGAACTGAGTAAAAAAAAAAGCCCCAGAGCAAATTTACATGAGAGTCTGTGGGTAGCAGTAGGAGGAGATTGAGCGACTTGACATGAGTGAGTGCATGCTGGTGTGTTAAGTCTGTTTATCCATGAAGCGCCCTTTATTATGACCATGTTGGGGGTTATCGCCTCGCTGAAGGCTGGCGTGGGGAGCTGTAATTCATTGAAATGGTGGATCATTATCTAACTGCATCATCTGTAAACAGCCAATGGCAGGCTGCCTTAGTAATGAGTTTCTCAGTGAGACAAAGCGGGGGATTTTAGTATTTATTTCCATATTTCCAAAAAGCCCTCTCATTAGCATACTGTCTCATTAATTCTGGCTCTGGCCCTGTCTAATTCTCACTTGACCCCACTTGAACTTGACTTTTTGAACCTGACTATGATACCGGTTAATGTTGTAAATCTGTGAGAGCCGTATAAAGTCGAGCACACTTGGGGCCTCAGGATGCTGCATATCTGTTGCTGCAGAAGCATGGAAATGGATCAATCTTGTGGCTCACACCGAATATACATAATTTGGATATTCATATAGCTTCTATGGGCAGGTTCTTCATAGTGCTGGGGGCAGAAGAAAACCTTTGAATCCTTTCAGGAGTCGACACCAAAGCTGATGATGGTGTCTCATTGTCCATATTTGAATATGGATGTGTAAGGGAGACAGTGTAGCCTTTGATTCTGCCTGCTTTCACCTTTAAATCTCCACATCCTGTATGCTCTGCAGTGGTTCCCAGCCTTTCTGTCGGCGGTACTCCCACATCTGAGATGAGGTCAAGCATTACATGAAGGACCCCATCCATCCTTTGTGAAAACCTGCCATTATATGGAGTTTTTAAGATATTGTTTAGTATTACATAAAGCTGATATTTCTCACACTTTGTTTTTTTTTAGCCTACTTTTAGCCAATCGCTTCAGCCGTTTAAATTTTCTGTTACTGTTTTCCACTCTTTATGCTGCACTTTTGACTTATCATTGTATCTGTTACTTCAGCTGCTCAGGATAACTGTTGGCTCCACTGGTGCAACTCTTCATTAGGCTACTTTTATCCATTACTTTTAGCTATTTTTCCTTCAGCTGTTTAACCATTAGGGTTAGCTGGCTATCTATTTCAACTGCTATCCGTAATGTTTAGCTGATTTCTTCAGCAGTTTCCCGGTTACTTGTACTTAACCCTTTCTGCTATTATAAATTACTTTTATCCATATAGACAATTTAGGAGTTAGCCTACCTTAAGCTATTTTAACCATCTTTTTAATACACAGTGACACCACTCGGCTCAGGCTGCAGCTGACTCAGACGTGCTGCGCTTTGCGGAGTACCGTGGAAATCCTCCATTTCGGAATCACTTCTCTACTGGGAGAAATTATTAAACCCATCTGGGAGGGCTGGACAGTAGTGAAATGACTGCAGTTGAGGCTCCTCTCTGATTACGGGGAGAACTACCCACACGTGTATAGTGTGGGTTCACTGTCACATCTCTCTGTCCCCAATTATTCCACTCCACCTCCTCTTCTGCCATCTTGTGTTCATTCTCAAAATCTCCTTGAGAGGATGTGATTAAGAAATAAAGTGTAATAGCTGACGGCAGGAATTAGTGGTGGGGATATAATGCACGTCTGATGCTAAGCTGAAGCCAATTTCAGCTGCTTAGCATTCCGCTCTGCCCCTCACTTCACTAATACAGCTCACCTCGAGATAAGAGAACAGCTGACTGCTTTTGCACTGCCAAGATACCACGGTCTTTATTGGGAGTGGAATGAGGACTGTCAAGGAACTGACCCTACCAACTTCTCTGCGAAATGATCGGTTGAAAAATTATAATACTTTATAAAGAACAGGGTATTAGTTGGCTGCAGAGAAAAAGGAGACATCGTCCACACAATGAACTTTGCAAGCTCTCAAAAAAAAGGTGCCTTAATTCATGGCAGAACTGCTGTGCAAGCCTGCAAATTCACCATACTGTCACTGACAGCTGCTCACAGGAACGTATTGCAGGAAAGAAGAAGCAGCGCTCATTAACAGGGGAGTGTTGGTTTGGGGGGTCTTGCTTCAGGTGTGAGAGGTCTGGGGTTCAAACCCAGACAAGCCCTTTGATTCATGGCATTTGATGCTGAACAGTTGCAGTATTCCAAGACGCACTAATGGCCACTTATAGACAGAATATGCAACAACCACCACGTCACCTTTGGTGGAGTGGAGTTCGAGTGTCCTGTATCGATCTGCAGGTCACAGATTAGAGATACAGTATAACGGAACACGACCTCCTATGCACTTAACATTGATTCCTTGATTGGCATATTGGCTACCACACCGGCAATGAAGTGCTTAAACACAAATAGCGCTACAGTATAATGAATCTGTTTGATCAGTGAGAGGAAACAGAATAATCTTTTAGGAAGAGACGGATCATTCTGTAGTTCCTCTAGCATCTGCTCGCTCAGGTTACAACAGCAGAAACACACAGTTGGGGACCAGGTGAACATAGTGAAGCATTCATTAAGAGATAAGAGCCATCAGTTAGTTAAAACCAGAACAGACCAGATGAAGAGTGAACACCGACTTAAATTCATCAAGTGGCCATAAAAGCAGCTCAAAATGAAAATGGTAACATCGCAGAATCTAAACGAGAAATCTTTTCATGCAGGTTTACTTTAGTACACTTTTCTTCACTTGGTAAATATGTATTCAGAGCATTATTCTACCCTTAAAAGGCCCGGGTTGAATGATTTCCATACAGAAGTACAGACCCTCGGATTAACAGACCACATTTTGACTCAGATGAAAATACCACAAAGTTGAAACAAATCTTTATTTAAAAAAAAAAAGTATACACAATTTGGGACACAAAGTTTCATTCAAAGTTCTTGAGACCATTATCTTAACCTGACGTGGAGACTCAGTGCGATCATTCTATCTTGATGTTTGACACGTCGTCGACCCAGTCACTACATGCAATCAGAGCCTTTCAAGCCTGTAGGGAACTTTGTTGTACATCACTACGCAATGCAATAAATTCACTGAATATTACACTGTGATTCTGGCCATGTAGACTGATAGGAGGTGTGGAAGAAGACAACCCTTTAAAAAAAAAGAAATAAATACCAGCTTGCTCATCTCTGGGGTCCAGTGGTCTAAGAAGACCTGCTGTAGAGTTTCATGGTAACACTGGGACAATCAATCTGTAGTAGCATGTTGTGGCATTGTTGGAAAATGAAACTGATCCAGGGCCGACGGCGGGGCTCTGTGTAGTCCAGGCAGACTGCTGTGGCGGGTCCGGTCTAAAATGTATTGCGCGCTTCTGTGGGTCGGTGCTGCGAAGCCAGCTTACCGTAGCCCCCTCTGGCAGGGTCGTAGTCCTGCCTGTACTCATCTCTCACCTACACAGGGGATGAAAAACACAGCCGGAGGGCACATCTTTCATTATCTGACTGGAGAGGTCTAATCCTCAAGTTACATACTGATAAAAAGCAAAACTTATTTCTTAGCCCAATATTTCTGTTTCTCTCCCAGAAGGCTCACAGAGGACCGCAACAACTAAAATGATTATGTGTGTTGTATTTGTTAGCAGAATAATATGCGCTTTCATTCTTCAAATGCCATGCTATAGTAATGCGGTCTCTTCAAAGGCCATGCTTAATCATGCATAATTAATTTGAAAGTTATATCACTTTCTAAATATCATGCCGATGTATTAAAATGTCATGATATGCAGTATTGATTTTTTTGAAAGGCGTTTCAGTACATGTCATTTTTCAAATGCCATAGTATGCAGCGCTTTATAGCGTTTTCCAGGAATGCTGTGCTGCAGAAAAGCTTGAAATGTGAGCGATGGAGAAAACTGGTAAGAGAATCTAAAAGTACTGAGGGACACGCATGTTTGAGGTCGGCAGTGACTACTCAGTCACATACACCTTCACGCTGGTTCTATGCCTGTATTTTTAGCGAACACTCCCAAACTGTATATTTTATTTCTCGATCGTGTCCAGCTTGCTCCTAGTAAAAGCTCAAGTTAATTGATATTGAGTTTAAAAACGTACACAGATGCATTTTTGGATTGACGCGGCAATCAGTTTGAATTAGATTGCCTCTTTTCCAGGCCAAAATAAGCAGTCGCCATATGACAGAGAGGAACAATGCATTCAGCCCATGGAATATTAATACACTGATATCCACCAAAATACCGAAACCAATATATTCATAAATATGTTTGTGAAATAGTCAAACTAATTAAAATTATATCCAGACTGATGCAATCATAAATCCAGTCAGGATTTATCATCCAGTTTTCTCAACGAACACTAAACATTCTCAATACTGCTCTTTGATTATTTTTTAATTTATGAGAATTGGGACCAAGATAGCAAAAGCGCAATATTTCACAGTTGCAACACTGATTTGTCTGTGCTGGTTCAAGTCGTTTCTGGAGTTTCTAAATAACCTCAAACCTAGTTTGTTATTATCTGTTCAGAACGGTCTTGTTCTTTATAGGTTCTCATATATACACTGACAGTAACAGATCTGCATTGAGCCAACTTCTGGTTATATATCAGAACAGGCGATTTTTGGTCCAGTTCTGTTGAGGACAAGCTGGGAGCTCCGTTCAGACAGCCTAGTTCATTTTAGCTCATCTAGCTCATCCTATTGGAGGGGGTTTCTGTTCCAGCTTGCTGAGATCCAGTCTGAATCTTCCTGGCCAAGGGTTCAGCAAGATTTGTTCATTTGAATTTTGTAACCCTAAATCTTTTTTTAAGATGAGATTTAGAACACAGATGTAGCCCCATACAGATATGTGCTATGTAAAGATAGGATGGGCTGTGTTGCTTTTATATGTTTTGTAGGTTTTTGCCTTTACATTTTCTAATAAAGCACCAAGCATTAAAACACATTCATGTACGCAGTAGTTATACCACATCTATGCTATGGCTTGTTTAATTTTTTTTAAAGTGCCAGGCAAAAGTGTACCAGAGCTTTAAATCTATACTTTTACACATGAACACTTGGCAGCAGTATAATGACACGTCCAAACAAGACCTGAAAAAAAGGTCAGAGTCCTCACCTGTCCTCCAGATTTGCCGCGGCCGTACTGCCGTCCCTCTTTGAAGCCGGCGTCCCAGTCTGTCCTGATGATACGGTCGTCCAGCCGCGTGCCATTAATGAAGCGCATGGCGTTTTCTGCGCCTAAACGGGTGTAATATCTGGTACAGCCGGGGTTAAGGTCTGTCACGGCCTCCTAAACTTGCAACATGGGCACTTCATGCTATAGTGATAAACATGCAGTAGTTAGTAACCAGGCAGGCAGAGTGTTGACTTTGCCTGGTATCAAAGTGTACCTGCATCAGGTGTTTTTAAGAACCTGTCGAATTAGGGTCTCATATTTAAAAAGGATACTCTACGAAGCAGAATCCGCAGGCCGTCTTCTTGACTTTATCCAGTCCAATGATGATGCGCTTGACATCTCCACTTTTAGAAAACAGCTCGTGGACCTGTTCAACAGTTACAAAGACAAAAGTGAGAATTGTGTGACTGCTGGAGTCAAAGGGACTTCTGGGACACTGAATGGAAATCACAGGCAGAAGATGGAAACACAAGCAAAAAATAAAGATTTGGTCTCCAAAATATGAAAATGATCCTACCTGCTCCTCGGTGGTGTAGAAGGAGAGATTGCCAACATACAAAGTGTGGCTCTGTTTCAGCAGCTTCTCCTGTTCATAACGGTTTCCCTAAAAACACATAACACAATATAAGTAAGCGCCACTTTCGGGAGGCTGGGACACTGACCAGGGACACTGACCAGGGACACGGCTGTCTCTGCTGCTGAAGAGAACATCAGATGAGCTGATGTTATGACGGTATAATGTTTAAGCTTTGTAAGAGCAGTAACGTTACAACGCTGGACAACAAACAGTGTCACAATACTGTAAATAAGACTTTAACACTTTTCTTTATACTCGAAAATATGTTACGTTAGTGAACAGAATTATCTTTCTTAGCGCGCCAACCCAAAACCATAACACACAACAACAACAACAACAAACTCCAGCCAACGTAACGTTAATATATAAGATAACAACTTCGCTAATCCTCAAGATGGCACATCTGAAAGTTGTTGTTTTTTAAATCTAAGGTTACAAACAAATCAATGATCCATACAACAAAAAACTCCAGCCAATGTAAGATAACAATATCGCTTATCCTCAAGAAGGCACATCCGAAAGTTTTTTTTATTTTTTTTATCTAAGGTTACAAACAAATCAATGATCCATACAAAGCATGAGCAGCCCGCTCTGCTGTTCGCCTGCCATCACTCACTGTGAGCTAACAATACAAACCGTTTCACTGAAATAAAAACCTCATCGTCCTTATATATTGCTCAAGATAACGTCAGGACTTACCTTAAAATGCTGGTCTCTGTACTGACTTATATCGATATAAGAATCACTAGTCAAAGCGCTCAACTTAGCAGACATCGTGAACAAGTCGCGGGTCGGCGGCCAGCAGCTACACAACTGTTAGCATTGCGGAAAACAATGAAGCTAGTTCCGGATAATGCGTCCGTGCTTTGAAGAAGTCCGACTGGAAACATTTGATATCAATGTGTACATAAACTGAGTGGCGCCCCCTCGTGGTGTGTTTGTAAAGAATTGATTTTGTTAGATTTATTTTTTTTTTTTTTTAAACGCTTGTATCTACTGATGACAACGACGTCACCCGACATTATTTAGATCACAGATCCCGTGTGAACACTGACAATAACTCAGAGTCAGTGAAGACATAAACGAACGCTTGATGGAAAAGAAGAAAAGCACATTTGCCCTTATTTTTATTTCTTTGTTTTCTTAGACATTTTATTGTTTTTATTTGCTTTGTTTTTGAATGTCAAAAACAAGCCACTCAAAATCAATACACTGAATCCAATTGTGCAAGCCTGGTGTACGGAGGTGCCAGAAGTCACATGACCAGTGAAGCTGGAGGCCCTGTGAGATGTGGTGCCACTCTATTGGCTGATGTGAACAGGCCACTGATGCACACATCTACTCATCTGAAAACCTCTTTTCTACTATGGGCATTCTCTTCTCTTGTACATATAGTATTTATAACTAATATTTTACAAATGTGTCTGATGTCTTATCGAAAAAAAATCGTCTGTTTTACTGATATTACTTGGATATTTTACACATATTTTTCAAATATTGTAAAAAAAAATATATATATATATGTTGCATACCTCAGACGGACACTGATATTTAAAACTGTCCGCCGAGAAACCTTTATGATTCAGAGTTATAGGATGTTTACTGGGTGTAATTACCAGAGTATTCTTATTGTATGAATCAGACTTCTGATTCAAATCATATGAAACATCAATAAAACACACACGAGTGGGACAAAGGAAAACTGTAAAAACGTGTTTTTTCATGTCCAAAAAAAAAAAAAAAAACACCTCAGACTGCAGAGCTTCCAGAAAGGTCAACATTTTATTATAATTCAGATATTCAAAGTAACAAAATCATTCAACCTGATCCATCACCCGCCCGCAACCGACTTAACAAACATACAATTTGTGTGTGTGTGTGTGAAAAGAATGTAGAGATATTAATAACCCTGCTTAGAAACAACAGAAAAATGAAAAACAACAGTGAGACGGCACGGACGTGACGTTATACCGTCAGCCCGCGGCCAAATACTGGTATTAGCTGCTCGCTTTCACTTCTGCTAATGTTTAACAAAGACATACAGTCAGTTCTTGTATCATGTAATAACATTAGTTCACTAAACCAGAGCACAACAGCCAGTTTAAAAGCCGGCCGAAGGAGGACAGTGGGGTTGCCATCTCTACTCCCAGAATTAACATTTTAACATCAGAGGTCAGATTCCTGCACTGAATGCTGCAGCAGCTCCTGGAACCTGAAACAAAAGAAAAGAACTAACAGCACACTAAACATACAAGTTTAAAAAAAGCAAATGTATCAGAGTCTACAAATCATGTCTTTCCTTTTTTGATTAATCCTTCTGAAAACTATCCTCATGAAGGCATGATACAGGGATGTGTTCTGGCTTCCTCTGAGTAACAGCCTCTCTTTTGGGGTTCAGAGGTCAGAGAGTCAGGTTGTTTCTCTTCACGATGCAGATAGCTGGTATTAAATATTTCTTGATTTGACCTGTTAATGCTACTTCTGAGACGGGCTGGGCCTCATTTGAAACCTAATACTGATACCAGTTTCAGAACAAACACCAAAACCGTCTTTATTTCGCTTCCGGTCGTTTGCAGCTGCTCAGCTCACCCTGGCTGCTCCTTCTCCTTCAGTCATTAATCATACTGGCATAACCAAAAGTGATCTGCTGTCAGAAAAATGCTGGAAACATCATCCTCATGCCTTTTTTTTTTTTTTTGGCATAGACAAATTAAAGCCACCCCATGCTCCACAGGTTCAATACCTTTAATGTGAAGCAGCAACATTGTACAGTGAGCATGGGGACATATATCAAACAGATATCAGACAGTGACAATGGATACAAGACACGCATCAGATCTAAAAATAGAAAAGGCAACATAAAAAACGATTACTGTTAATCGATTAATTAATGGCTATCGGTTAATTAAAGGCAGAACACGAATAGAATCAAACCTCCATGTTGAAGTTAAATCGGATTTTTCTACCTTATCTGTATGCGTGTGCTCAGATACTGTACTGAACACTAAACATGGAGCGTGTGTTCTGTAATGAATCTGTGTTCCATCGGATCACCTCGCATCCTTCTCTCAGAGACCAGCTGGCACACGTCTGTGATGACTTACGTTCTGAAAGTTGCCTTCTTCGCCGTCTCTTCTTCATCAAAGGTCGGATCTCCTCTCGATGCTCAGCAGCTCCACTTCGAAGATGAGCGTCGCTCCCCCGGGGATCTTCGGAGGAGCACCCCGGTCTCCGTAGCCCAGCTCAGCGGGGATGACCAGCTTCCTCTTCTCGCCCTCGCACATGCCCAGCAGGCCCTGGTCCCAGCCTTTGATCACCTGGCCGGTGCCCAGGGTGAAGGTGAAGGGTCTGTCGCGGGGGATGCTGCTGTCGAACTCGGTGCCGTCCTCCAGCTTGCCGGTGTAGTGCATGTTCAACACGTCTCCCTTGCGGGACTTGATGGGGCAGTTGTCCACCCGCTTCTTGATGCCGATCTGCAGCTTCTTCTTCTCGGCTCCGCTCACTGCCGCCGGGCTCAGAGACAGCACGGTGACGGCGAACAACAGGAGCACCCGCATGACTGCAGCCGGGCCGGACTTTAGAACTGGTGGAGGGTCAGGTAGAGACGAGCGAGCGCTGAGGCCAGACAGCCAATTTGGGGGATGAATCAGGGAAATGAGACGGGAAATCTGTTCTCCAAAACGGATGTACGTATTGAGAAGACCCCGGAAGTACTGGTCGCCGGCAGGTGTAACCAGCAAAAACGTCCGGAAACGCGCCCGTCTTTAGCTGAAGTTGGCTTCACATTGGACAGGATAGGCCTCTAACTTGAGTGTAAAAACAGTCAAACACGTAAAACGAGACGTCCAACAGTCTTTAGACGATTTAAAACCCCTTTTCGCATATGTGAAACTTTTAAAATCTTTGAAGAATTGGATGACCTCCAAATCTATAAATATAGATATAGATACAATATTCAGCTGGTTGTAATCTGGAAGAACAAAACTATTGAATTACCAACCAAGAATATCATCAATGTAACAAAATACATATACAATATACAATAATATACATTCCATATCGATTTGCCACATTAACAATGTGTAGTAATTTAATAGCTTGTTGTATTATCCATTGTGTACATTTTCTATCTGTTATGACTGGTACAGCTGTCAAATACATGTAGTGGAGCGTAGAGTACTGGTAAGTACATTTCCCCTTGAGATGTAGTAGAATGGAAGTATAAAGAAGCATACAAGAACCTCAATAATGGACTTAAGTACGGTGCTTGAGAAACTGTTACTTTCCACCCCTACAGTCCACCTTTAGAATACATTTAGTCCTACTTTAAGAACCACTGTAGGCCTCCGATGTGAGTGTCCGGAAAAGGTTTAAACGCCCCCATTTAAGTTTTGGAAAGCCTTCAGTCTATGGTTGGAAATTTAAAGATATATCACATAATGATTCTCAGGATTAGGACACACCATATGAACTAAAAAAAAGGAAATATGTACAAAAAGAGACGCACAGAGAGACATAGTTGGCCTATTATGCCTCCTCTTAAAGGGTAACTCCAAAAAATACGACTGCATGTGTGAAAGAAGTCGTATAAAGTATTTTGTAGTTCCAGAGGAAGCTGTATGTATTCTGATTATCTCCAGTGATGTCACTCAATAGTTAAGTTGCATTGTGGGTAAAGTAGGCATCATGCTTTTAAAAAGAATGTGTGGAATGAAAATGTATCTGGTTCTTTGGTGTCTATTGTTCATTTGTTTTTAAACTGTACTAATGAGACAAACAGTGTTATAGGAGTGCAATGCCAGAGCAGTGGACTGCTTTTCAAAAGCCTAGTGTCTACATTACCCACAATGCAACTCAGTCACTGAGTGACATCACTGAAGGCAATATATCCGACTACATGTAGCTTCCTCTGGATCCACAACAGGCTTTATGTAGCTTTTTCTTCTTCTATTATTTTACTTATGAAGTAGTTCGTGTCAAGACCTGTAAACACGCCTTGTTTTTTAAAATGGATGGAGTTTACCTTTAACTGTCGAATCTGACACCAACTTCAGCCTCCCTGTGCAGTCTGTTAT
The DNA here is from genome assembly GCA_903131615.1 of Diplodus sargus. NCBI lineage: Eukaryota > Metazoa > Chordata > Actinopteri > Spariformes > Sparidae > Diplodus > Diplodus sargus. The sequence continues at coordinate 573,022 of CAEMYA010000488.1, forward strand.
GTCAACCACTGTCTGAAACTTAGCGGTCACCTGGCTCAGCTGAAGTAAGTCAACTTTTCTGTAGTATTATGGACATTTAAAGCAGAACCCCCAACATACATGACTGTAGCAGCTAATGTCAGCGGATGTATCCGTCCAGCTAACTGTTGGTGAACTTCGGTGTGTTACAGGGCCGAAACACGGGAGTTTGACGGGGCTGCTAGCTGGCTAAGCTAACGCGTCAGTGGAATCAAAATGCTGTCTCGGTTGTTATACAACCTCCTCAACAACCTCCATGTGGTCGAGAAGTTGGCAGACTCTCGTCCGATTCGCAGGGCGGCCCAGATCACGGCCTACGCCATCACTAAGGCTCAGATAGCCGGCCGGGACGCCTCGGCGCGGGTCATGCGGTCCCAGACGCTGCGGCAGGTCCGGCAGGAGGCCGGCAAGGTGCCCGATGACCTGGGAGAGATGGGCGGCCGTCTCCGGAGGGTCAAAGACACATTTGTGAACGAGGTGAAAGAAGGGTGGAAGGACGGCTCCAGACAGATCAAGAAGTAAAGAGGAGAGAGTGGCTGAAGGGTGTGAAGAGACTGGGCTGACAACACGTCATGTCTGTTTAACCTCACCTGGCTGCCGAGCACACAGAGGTGACGTGTGGACCATCTACCTGAACAATGCATGTCACGATTGTGGTGGTGAACACGACCATCACTGATCAGCTGCTGGTTTCTTCATAATGTCAACAGGCTCACACTGACCTGCAGTCTGTGGCCAGTTCATTTTAGACAAGCTGTTATAAATTCACTGCAACTCTGTGAAAGTACTGACAGATACGTTCTTTCCATTCATCCTGTGGTAAACAAGGAACTGTTTTAGAAAATGATGTAGAGTTTTTAGACTGGTGTGAAAGGTTATGTCCAATGTTCCAACAGTAGTGTCACAAAAAACCTTTTCTCAGGAGGACAGACTCAGCTGCGTGTTATTGATAGCCTCTTCATCTGAATCTATGTTCAAATAATGCGGTCTTGATGAGGATTGTCTTTTTATCCATCTCCCTCAGACGATGTGCAATCGTGACACACCAACTCCTGCCAAAGAGCTCTCGTGGATCTGTACATGAAGCTGTCTTGGTAGATCATTTTATTGGTCTCGTATGTAAATAGAGAGACGTGGGTGTATAGGTAATGCATTTGCCATTTTGTTTTGACTGTATAAATAAAGATGATAATTTATAACCACTTTGACTGCTAGATAGTGTCAGTTCATATTATTTGTCAATTTGGGAGAAAAATCGAAGTATTAATCAGATTTTTCTGATTTGACGTGATATGGAAGTATTTTTTTGCTTCTAAGAGGCAAATATTAACATATTTATATTCTAATTAAAAGACCAGAACTTAAACTTGTGAATTGTTGCCAACATATAGCAATCAGACACTCAGTCTTGCGTGGTGTTTTGTTGCACCTCTTTCTCTTCAGAGCCAAAATACTTCCATATCACCCTGGAGCTACTTTGTTCCTACACAGTCCAAGGTTGCTGCTGGATCAGATTTTTCAGTTTTTTCATGTGCTGTTAGGTGTACACGCTGTCGTCCTGGGCCGAGTCTGACTGGCCAGCATGACTGTCACCTTAGGAGGACTGCATGAATGTGTAAAACCATTAACACATGTTTAAACGTGGGTCAGAGGCGCATACCACAGCAAAACTAACTGCAACCTCTGCAATTTGCTTATCTTGTCGACTCAAACTGCAGTTTTGATTTAACGTCAGGCAACGACGGTAAGGAGGAGTATTGCCAGATTTACTGTCGGAGGGAGTGAAGTTCACAGTTCACTGCCTTCCAGTTGTAACTCATAGTCCATATGCTTTCATAACAACGCATCTATGAAACACTGAAGGGGATTTAAAAAGAGGTCAGGGGACAAGAGGACTTTTTATTGCTCCTCATGACAGTTAGTTACTGCGGGGCAAAGATTAATAGATTTTCAGAACATTTTGTGGTAAATATTTTGGCAAATGATGTAACTTTTCGAGGAAGCATTTGATGGTTTCAGCTTTTCAAATGTGAGAAGTTGCTGCTTTTTTGTCTCCATGTCTTAGAAAATTGAAGATCTTTGTTGTCGACCGATGATAGTTGACGTTAATTAAGCTCAAAGTTACTCAATCATCCCCATGTGGGAGAAACTTGTCCTGGATTAGGAGGACTGGTGCATCAAACCAGACATGGCAGTTAAAAACACATTCAGAAGAGGATGTTCAAAGATTGTCTGAACTGGAAACAACTCAGCACATTCATCACAGAGTCTGCACTCTGTCAGAACTTACCAAACTGCTGTACTTCTCAACATACACATCTTCATACATACTTTTGCAATCGACAACACTTCTCACTCAACATGCTCACTGCAGTGCTTTGCAATAGGAGGAACCTTGCACTTATCTTGGATCTGCGTTACCTCTTCTGTCTGCCCTCCAGAAGCTGCTAATCCAAGAAGGATGAAAATAATGTCTATGACTATTGCGCTTACACACAAAAATTCAAATGTTGCTGTTTCATCTGTTTTCTGAGTGTATGGATGGATTATTCAAGAAACTACCAGGAAGATTTATCAATTATAAAAATAATGTCTATTGCAGCTCTTCTTTTACTACGTGAAATTAAAAGAAGAACACATTTTACTGCTAAAAAGCAATCCTATCATTTGGTATTTAAGGGAAAAAACAAGCGTGTCTCAGTTATAGAAGGGTGTGAATGGAGATCTAATCTCTACCAAAATAAGATAAACATTAAATAGGATTTTTTAAAAACCCATTTGAACTGAGGAGAGAAACAGTTTGAAACACCTGCAGAAAGTCAACTCGAACACAAAAAGTCTTGCAGTACATAACTTTATTTCATTAGAGCAAAGCACAGAAAACAGCTCGAGTCGGCAGTTTTACGTAGCAATACTTGTGCAGGCGCACTGGCCTGGCAACTAAATATTAGTTACATGTTACTCCATTTCACATAGAAATAAATCTCTATCAGGAGGAAGAGAAGGCATTTGTTTCTGACGGCATGAGTCAGTACATATACACTGATATGGCACCTGAACTTCATATAAAAATAAATCTCTCAACATAGGAAAATACACATCCAAATCAACAGTGTCAAACAGAGAATAGCATCAAGCAGCAGGATGTACAGTAGATATGACGAGAACAGATGAGCTTGAGTGAGAAAGAGACATCTGGAGTGAGTTGTTGGTGTAAGGGGAACATCTTCTTGAAGATACAACTATTTTCTTTTCACTGTGTTTTGTTTACACTTTTTACACCTTTTTCACTCTCGCTTTCAAATCAAAATGGAGTCAATTTTGTAACTGTAAGACAAAAAAAAAATATCCAACTGACTTAAACCATCCAAACACTCATTCACTCTCCAGCACAAACCACAGGATGTTTTCTTTATGTTCTCCTCAAATCTGAAGAATCTGGACCCAGTCTGTCAGAGTTACTCACTCCGTATATGTCGTAAATCATTACAATGCTAAATGTGAGAAAAGTGGTTGCCGATGTGAGGTTTGCTGTTTGATATAATGCAATGTGCAGCTGCAAGCAGGCTCAGTCTAATATTAGCTTAAACCAGATTCAAATTAAAGTATTTATCTTCCTGATTGTTCTGGATTTGAGGAGCAAACAAGAAGCAGACAGCCTCTGGACAAACACTCAGTCACTCTTCACCACACCATCCTCAGCACAGCTCTGTGTGGAGGCAACACTAGTGCATATTCACTGATATGGCATTAGCTTATCATAGAAACACAGCCCAAAGTAAGGGAGGGCCGTGTTTGTTGGCAGTACTTGCAGAGCCAGAGGCAGCAGAGCAGAACAGCAATCTGACTTCTATATTCACAGGAAGCCCTTTGAAAATGGCGGAGCTGACTTTGGGTCAGTTACAGTCTTTTTAAAAAAATAAAAAAACAGAAGTTTAAAGATCCGGGGGTCATGTCATGTGAGGATAAAAATCAGATCGCCTGCTCTTCGTAAAAACTAGCTCAGGAGAGACAGAGACGCGCTAACCACTAAAACAATGTAACAGGTGGCAGCATACACACTGATATGGCAGCTCACCTTCAGTAAACACAGTGGCAGCAGCAGCTTCTGTCAGCATGTCTGGTTCACACTGGCTGAGAGTCCAAACTCTCTTCTCTGCCACAAATAACAAAGAGACATGGTGCTTCATTTGCTTCAACGTGCCATCGTCTCACGTGTGGAAATAGCACACAATCAGGTAGAAAGGATTTCACGTGTGAAAATTGGAAGAAAGACGAAGAAAAAGGGACAGATGAGGAGAGAGGGGAGGGGAGGGGTGAGGAATAGAGGACATGGGAGTGGGAGAAGAGGCCTGTGTCCTGTCATGTCTCTACATCCAGGTGTTGGTCAGCATGAAGCTGAGCACAGCCATCAGCAGCAGCCACACAGAGGACGTCACTGTAAGAGGAAGACACATTGGGAGATATTAACGAGGTTCAGAAGAACTCTGACAAAGTGGCAATTTTACAGAGAGCAAATTGGTGGCAGCTTCTCTAAACTGTCTGATAGTGTCCTTATTTATGTAATCAATCCATCCAACACTCCTCTGTTCAATCATATCACCAAATGTTTTAAGAAACAGGTTATACACAATAAAAATAAATGATTCCATTGTATGTTTTGCAAACATTAAAAAAAAACAGCAGCCACTAGAATTGCCATTGGATTGAAAGGAATTATTTTTGCAGTTCAGTGTTTTGTTTTGTTTTTTTACCTGCACTTGACGAGTTACAGTCCATGTCGACCAGTGAGTCCAAGTAGCCCTGTCCCAGCCACTCCTGGTAGGTCTTCTTTTCACCGACACCCACAAGGCGAACGGTGGAATCTTTAAAGATGAGATCTTTGCCCCCGTAGCCCTGCGAGTCAAACATCCTGAACCCGGTACCTGTATCACTGCCAAAATATGCCTGGAAGGAGACAGAAACAGAGGAAAACTGATCAACAAAACAGTGAGGCACTGATTTAACTTTGAAACGAAAATGAAATTACAGCTAATCTGATAAAGTTTTAATCTCTGAAAGTCAGTATTCTATCTTCTGTATTTATTTATTAGTTACGTATTTATTCATTGATCTAATTTAATATATCTTCATGATTAATCATGAGGTAACCAGGCTCCTTTTTTTTAAAAAAGGGAAAAACTCCCCGATGGTGCGTTTGAGGATCATCTGAGAGTTGAAAGTCGGCTGCTCAACATATTATTGTTTTAAATTGTAATGAACCATTTCATCCATCTATGACTGGGATGTTGCTGTGACAAGGGCGCATGTGTTATGATGAGGATGTTTTTAAGCTTAATTATTGATATAACGACACAAAATCTTGTATAATCCTAAATGGTTTAGAGACTCTTATACTGAAAAGCACCTAATTACTTAGGTTATTGATTGCCTGTTTTTTCATACACTCGATTACATGCTGTTAATGTGTTTTTGTGGGAGCACAAATGTTCTGTTGTCAAAAAGTACACTTTTCTTAGTCCAAAGGTTGTGCTAATGCCGCCTCTGATGCTTTACAATAAATACTCTCAGCATGTATGGTCAGTCAACATACAACACAGCACAGAGTTAGAGCCTTGACTCCCTTGATTTGTCTCTATACTTAAATCTAGCACAAAAAAAACACAAGAAAAACACAATTTGAATGTTTCAACATTTCTCATCCCTGTGATGCTTTTTGGCAGCCAAGTATTAACTCTCAGATTTCAGAGCATCCCTGAATGCATCATCAAGTATTTTAAATCTCATACAATCAAAGCCTCAATCTGACTAAATAATCAGTAAACCTTTGTGCAGCTAGTGATGGGTTAAATGCAGAGGACAAATTTCAGGTTCATGTCTGACAAATAAAGATTCTTCTTCTTCTTCTTCCTGGGAAGGATTACAGGCATCTTAATTCAGAGTCAGGTCTCTTCACTTTCACACTCGTACCTGTGCCCGGTCCAGGAGTCCATAGACAGCGTGGATGTTGTAGTCGGCCCGCACCATCACAGCGTGGGACGGGACCCTGGCCAGGTTACAGTGTCTGTACTGTGTGACCTCCGCTTTAGCGCCATGAGGACACAGCAGCTGGTAATCTGTGGACCGCAGATCCGTCGCCCACGACTCACCGTTACCTAAACATGTGCACAAAAGGTTTATTCGGTCGCTTACAAGACCCATAGAACGAGAATTATTTGCATCTTGGGGTTAATTGTCTTACCATCAGTGTTTGTGAAGACTGTGGTATGCTTGACGAAAGCCACGTCTCCATTTCCCACCGCCAGACACCTGAATTGACAAGAGAGGTGGCCAAATCATCAGGGCAAAGGTTAAAGTTCAAGCTAGAAGACAATCACAAGCTTAAGATTCTGCTACACGGTGGTTGACAGCTACGGATAACAATGCTCAAAACTCTGACGATTAAACCTGCATCTTAAATCAGATCTGGGATGTTCCCCTTTACCTGAAAGCACCGTCGTATCCATCATACTGGTCTTTTCCCTTCTCACACTTGTTCTGTCCTGAGCTGTCTCCCACACACAGCCCACACAGGTTGGCGGGGAAACTGGGCTGGTTGGCACCTGGCACACAGCTCTCCTTGAAGAACCCTCCCACCGCTAAGCATCATGGGACGCGGGAAAAAGATGGAAGGAAAATTCAGTTTTTTTAGACCATTTTGTAAATATGAAGTAAAAGGACTAAGTACGACTTAGCCCTTTTATAATACATTTATAATGTTACTCTGTAAATAACTGTATTACAATAACTGTAAGTTTCTCTGGTTCCAGTTTTTTATGGTAAATGCGAGATTTTCTGCATCTCTTTGTTTTAAATAAACAAATATAAATAACAACAAAAAATCTGTGTGTTTCTTGTCAATTTTCAGTATTTGAGCACAGGGTTTTTATGAGTACTGACTACTCCAGCTCACACCTCTGTTACACACTCACATACACACACACACACATGCATCAACATCCCACTGACCTTCAGGTATTTCACAGCTCTTCGGGGTGATCAGGCCTCTCTCGATCAGCGTTGATACGGGAACGTTCCAGCCAGCCGTGCGACCGTATCCGGTGTGACAGGAGCGGCGGCCACGCAAGTCATCGAGGCTACGGATGTCTTGGCTACTCTTCTTCACCACCGCGACTGCATAGTACATGGAGCCATCATTGTCGTCTGCAGACAAAAAACAAAACAACCACCTGTATCCGTCCTTTTCAAAAACAAGAAACTGCATGTTTGTTTGTGTGAGTCCCTCTGCTTCTGTGTTTTCACCTGTGTAGCTCTCGCCGGTGGCAGGAACCAGGCCGTACTCTTTGCCTGCCGTGTAGATGTAACCTCCGTCCAGAGTGACGGCGTCAGCCTCGTTGTTCTAAACAAGAGTGACAAATAAGAGACCACAATGAGATGTCAGATCTGTGAGAACCAAAAGAAATTGGTTCTGTATCGGTCATATCGGTATACAGATATCAGCTTATCACAGATATACTGATATTAATATATAATTACTATATCATTTATAATATCTTAAATCAAAGTGAATGAGTGCTACTGTAGGGCACTGTTCTTCAGGAAAAAGTAAGGAACATCTTTCACCTTGATTTTGTCCATGCAGTCAGTCACAGAGTCGCCGTAGACACACCTGACGGATGGGGTCAGACCTTTAGTTTGGAAAGCTGCGCCCATGTCGCCACACTTTGTCTGCTCACCGCTGGTCAACACACACCAACGCAGGACGTCTGGGACATTTAGAGATAGAGTTAGAGATGGGTGGTAACTATTAACGGCACAATAGGTAAGTCGGTGGCCCAGTTAGCCAGGGTTAAAAAACAGAACTGGATGGATGGATGGATGGATGGATGGATGGATGGATGGATGATTTACCTTCAGCCTTACAGTCCATGGCTTTCAGAGCATTGTAATAATGACGACCCATCCAACTCTGGGGGATGTCTGACTCCACCCCCTGGAACATGACGGATGAATCAGAGAAGAGCACGGTTCCTCCTCCATAATTGGCAGATGAAAACACGTTGAAGGTTGACTTTTCCTGCAAACCAAAATTTACGCTCAATTAATTTCGCAGATACAATCCCACGGTGACGTGGCTAAACATATCTAACAGCTTCACTGTGTCTTAAGATATCAATAATAACAGTAATTCTGTTTATTCATAGACTGCTTTTCATGATTGTCAAACATCAGACCATGTGGTGAGATAGCTTCAAAACAATGTAACGATTTAGATCTAGATTATTAACATAACAAATAATATATCGTGGCACATGAGGATTATTTTGGACCAGATAATGATACTATGTCAAACTATCTCCATGACTAAATACAAGCGTCCATTTAGATCACTTAGGCATGAGCTGTAGTTGTGTTTGTAAGAGCTGTTTGGACGTACCAGCCCCTCTGTCAGCATGGTGTACACCACAGAGGGAGTGACGTGATCGCCGACCACGATTCCACGAAATGGGACGCGAACCAGATGACAGGTTTTCCACTGAGAGACGGGAGCTCTGGTGCCGTCACGACACAACAGCTCATAGTCCGCTGACAGCAGTGGTTTCGCCCACTCTGGGCCAACACCTGTTCAAAGATAACTGATTAGCTAACATCCTTGCTGGAAAGCTAACAAGCGGCTTAATGGGTGGCTAGTTACTGACTGTCCACTAGCTAACTAACAATTTACCATCAGTGTATTCCATGACAGTGGTGTGTTTGATGAAGGCCACTTCTCCTGCATTCTCAGCCAGACACCTGTGGAAACAGACGTAGAGAATTAAAGGTGCAAGGAAATGCTAACACAGTTGTCTCGGCCTATTATTTCCTTGTGTGTTTTTGCCAGCGGCGTGACTCTAGGTAAAGCGCTGTTTGTCAAGTCCACCACTTTATTTAAGAAAAACATTTCTGAACAACCATTATGGCTGTTATTACATTTTGACAGACATTCGTGGCGCGTGACCTTTCCTCCACTGGCTCCAATGTTAAGCATATAACTCGACTCTTGTATGAGAAATGATGAAACTCTCAAATCATTGCTATGTTTTACATGGTCTTCGTATGTTCTTACATCCTTGAATGTTGTATATGTACTATCTGCATAATGAGAGTGAGACTGTTAGTATTATTATGTGTGGAACGCCAGAAGGTTGCTCACTGAAGAACCTCTTCTCTGGCCCTCCTGTTTTCTAGCCACAGATAATGGAGCCTGGTGCAGGCACGGGAAGGTCACAGTGCATTCCTTTCTCCTTATCTCAGCTGTCTCTCGGCTCTTCTTTCTGCAGACTGTATTCCACTCTGTATGATTATTGAACCTTCTTTATAAAGATTAAAATCCTCAAAGACGACTGGTATCTCTTACAAGTTTATTTCAGATATCTCACAAATGAGATAGATTTCCACAACAATGGTTAACATAGTTGGTAATATACCTGCTAAACATTAGCATGTTAGCATTGTCACTGTAGTGATGTTGCCATGCCTTTGTTAGCATTTAGCTCAAATGCTGAATTAATTTGCTTGTTTTAAAGAAATTGTGATCCATTTTAATCTTTGTGCTACAATATGTTTGTTGCAAAATATCTTTTCAACAGAAGTTTAGACTTTTCGAGTTTCTATGCTGTATCCAAAGACTTCCCTGAAACGATTCATGAAAGTAAAACAGCATATGATGGATAATTATTACATATAGGAGGCAAACGATGCACATTCTGCAAGTCAAATTAGATAAGGTTGCATAATTAATAATAACATGTACTATACTGTATGTTCTGCAGACCCGTATTCACTGTGTGTATGATTGTACAATGTGCAGTGTGAAGGTGTGTTACCTGAAAGCTCCTTCGTAGCTGTAGTATCTCTCGAGGCTGCTCGCTGAACATTTGTTGTTTCCGTTAACATCTCCTACGCACAGCTGACACAGAGACGGAGGGTCGCCAGTCTCAGTAGCTCCGGGGATGCAGCTCGCGTTGAAGAAATCTGCCACACCTGAACACACACCAACGCACAATATATCTCCAGCTCTCTGTAAGTGCACTCCATGTATGTGTATGTATATAACCATGTTTGTTGCCTACCCTCAGAGAATTTGCAGCCCATCACCGACATGTAGCCCTGGTCTATGAAGTATCCTAAGGGCATGTTCCAGCCGGCTGTTCGGCCTTTCCCGGTGTGGCAGGTTTTTCTTCCTGCCAGGTTGTTGATGTTGATGCCAGAATTGACTTTCTTCACGACAACAACTGCATAGTAGGCGGCACCGGTACCTGAGGCAATCACAGCACAGGTGTCAACACACACATGACGATAAGCTCTGTAGGTGCTTTGACACCAATGACCCGTATTACATTCTGGCTCTGTGCTCTTACTATTTAAGAGATTAAAGTGCAGACCACCGCTCCAGTTTTAAAATAGTACACATGCAGTGCAAAGATTATGATACGGTAACATTAACTTTCTCCAGGTTATCCGCGATAAATGACAACATTAACTTGTGTCATGAGAGGAAATTCAGCAAGTATTGGAAACACTGTAGTATCACAGCAAGGGTTTAGTAAATTGCTGATCTGCAGCATGGCGTGAATTAACTAAGCTGGTCATTTTGTGTGAGAAGGAATATTCTGTTATTTGTTGTATTGTCTAATAAAAAAAAAACATTCATGTCAGATGAAATGACATTTGTCACATCTACTGTAGGTTACTGCAAGGCTAAAGGTTTAAATGACATAGCTTCACACAATGAGAGGTTGACAGTTTAATATGACTTTTTAAGATAAGTCTTATGGCTATGATATCTACAGTATGAGGCTAGAGCCAGCACACAGTTCAATTAGCTTAGCTTGAATAAGCACACAGACAGGGAACAGGGGGAAACAACTTGCCTGGCTTTGTACAAGAGATTCTCCCGCATACACAAATGTGTTTACATATTCTTTGCACATTTAAAGGCTCAACTCATCCTCCACACCCACCACGAAACATATTTTATTGTGTAGCATAAAGAGACTTCAACTTGTGTTGCGTTGTGCAACCTTGTGTTGTAGAATGACAAATAAATGAACCCTGAACTTTGATTGGTGAGGTTTAGAGGTACATCTGGGCATATATTTTCATCTTTGAACAGAGCCAGTCTAGCTAATTGCCCCTGTTTCTAGTCTTTATGCTAAACTAAGCTAATAGCTGGCTAGCTCATGGCTACCTTCATACTGAGAGCAGCCTCAATCCTCTTATCTTACTCCCAGCAGAAAACCAAATTAGCATTTTGTAGCATTTTATACAATGTCAAACTAACTCTTTGTCTTTGCCAGACGATTAATTCATCTGTCTGGCTATATCACTTTGATTGTTTTGATTGTTTGATTGAGTACAGGCTGAATACCGACCCATGACAGATTTACTCTCATTTCGCAGTTTCACTAACGTTAAACTGACTTTATTGTGCTTGTGACCTGTCATCATCAGCATTGTACTTTCATAGTGCTCCTTTACTGCTGCTGATTCTTGAGGAAAATTTTAAATTGAATCTTACGATCCTCCTTGGATTCACTGGCGGCCATCTTGAGGGTAGCAGTCTTCCCCAGCTTGTAGATGTCAGTGCCGGACATAGACAAGGCATCTGCTTCTTTCTTCTGCAGAGACACAGCGACCAGGAAAGTTAATGATGTATAAATTACAGGACACTACAACAATGCCTTTAATATCAATAGTCCTACTGTTTAAAGACAACTGAGTTAAAGAACTGAGTTTCTGTGGGCTTGTGATGATTTTATAAATTTAACGCAAAGGAAAATGTTCTAGATACGGAACTACCATATGTTTCCTCTCTAAATAAGAATATGAGAGCCCAGCCAGGTCTAGACTATAGCTGGATGAGGATTTATATATCCTTAATTGGATTAAACATGTTTTTAAGAGGAATAGTATCTTTTGAAGTGTAACCTACTTGGGGAAATTTTCCTATCAGCTCAGCTTCTGGTTTCAAAACCATCCACTTCTCCTGTTCTTAAGGCCTCCTGATAACTGTATCACCTATTAATAATTGTATTGCCTTGTTATCTGATGCCTGATTGTCTGTTCTGCAACTCTAAGCTCTATTTTATTAACTTAGCTGACCAGTCTGATGCTGTCGTGACTGGCTCAAATTAATAGATGACTAAATTAATAGGACACTGCACACTACAAGAGATTGTATGATTATAACGTTGTATAAAACAATCAGCAGATATTTAAACGTGTTAATAAGGTACGATTAATCTTGTTATCAGACCTGTAGTTTCTGAACGCAGCCCTCGGCAGTCGTTCCATAGACACAGCTGAGGGTTGGACGGATGGACACTGCGGCGAAAGCCTCAGACATGGCCTGACATTTCCTCTGCTCTTGGTCTGAGATGGTGCACCATCTGATGTTGCTCTGGCCAAACACTGACAGAGAGACACACACACACACACACACACACACACACACACACACACACACACACAGAGATTACTCATCATTAAACTATCCCACCAAATGATTCATGAACATTTTCCTGTAATCTCAAGGACACAGTGACCACACGAGTGAAGGAGAGCTAGAGACTTGACCCAAAGGGTTTGAGTCACATGCCTGCACAAATGAAATAATTTCCAAAAATGCAATAACAGGTAAAAATGAAATAGAATTCGCTCTTTACTCAATTTAAAACGTAAAATAAACCCAGTGATAACTTCACACACATAATGTGACTTCTGACTGATATCATAAAATACATTTTTGATAATAATGTATTAAGCCAACAGTTTCAGTCAAGAGTTCAACATCTTTCAAGTCTGTTGGACGTGATCACGAAAGTATTTGTTCCACCTGCACTCGTCATAAAGGTGGTCAAAGATTCACTCTGGTCTGATGGACGATCCTTGCTCAACGGCCGGCAGGTCGTTCATTGGTCACTGACTGGTAGTTTAGTCGAGTGCATCTTTGCCTGATAACAACGTACCACCTCCGTCTGTTGTAAAATTGAAATTTTACATAAAGCGTAAAGTCGACATGCTTTCAGTCAGCTAACATGACACTAGCAGTATTATAAGTAGTTCTTCACTACCTCAATACTGGTACTGCATCATCCGTTTTGATGACCACACATTATTAATTAAAATGTTCTTATGATATCACAGATTTTATGACCGTATTGCTCAAGCTACTGTGTTATTAGGTTTTATTACATGTTTGATTGCATTAAGTTAATTATTACATTATCGGGTACCAGAGTCTCCTAAAGGGGTCACAAGATAAATAACAAGATGGGGGGAAAGAAAGTGTTTGAATATGTCTTGTGATGTTTTAAATGTTCACGAGCAAAAACAAAGTTTATGAACCAATGAATACAATACACTATACCAACACGCAAAGCCATCGTACATGAGCAAGAAGTTGAGGTCAACTGGGAAACAACTGTGATAAACTAATATTTGGATTATAATCTTTCACATTATGCTTCATATGGTGTCTGTCTACTTATATGTTCATTTATCAGCAGAAAATGTTCCTTTCTCTTATTATTCATTCTCTTGTTTATTGTTGTAGTTGGAGTAAATCCATTTTAGTCAATTTCCAAGATCACTGGAGACACTAAATATCTACACATTTAATGAACATTGTGACGTTTTTCTCTAACTTCACTCAATATTTTGTTTCATGAATCATTTCTTACCTGTATGTAGTATGAGCAGCAGAGCTCCGGCTGTCCTCCACATGGCCATGGCCTCTCTCTATCTCTCTGTTCCTCTCGCTGAGATGAAATAGCCTTTCTCCCTGTCCTCTCCTTTATATCGGAACTCCTGAGTCAAAGTCCAATTTCTATCTCAAAGATGCGGCTTAAAGTCCTCAGGTGAAGGTCTGGCTGTATTCTTTTTAGTGATTTACAACTCAGTCGCCTACAACACGTCACTCAGGAATCACAAGACCCTCAGCAGGAGTGTGTGACGCTCAGCGTAGAGTTTATGAAGTGCGCCTCCCTGGTGTACCTGGTGTGACACGTCTCTGCTGCCCTGCCTGGCTGCAGGCCAAGGCCCAGACAGAGAGGTCTTTTACAGTCAGGGAACCGCACCTCTGCTTTCCTCTCGCTCCTCCACTCGTGTGGTGCTTTTCCACCGATGGGCAAGAGGAAAAGGAGGGATTCATGCCAGCGCAGTGAGGCCGTTGGTCAGTGACTCACTGTTACAACCCAGACACACCGAGTCTGTTTACCTGCTTTGGTTGCTAATTTCGACTTTATCTCTGAGTTTTGAGCGCAACCTGGAGGTTTAATTCAGAGACAGTGTATGAACTGAATCTTTTTCATAAGTTTCACCAGGAGCTAATCCTGACCCGCTCAGGTTGTGTGAAGGTAAAGGTATAGGAGGAGGTGTAGTTCATTTTCTGGTGAATGCCATCCACTGCTGAGTTGGGATTTGGCCTGACATCCTCTAAAAATTGTCAACAAAAGTCAGTTTAACCCAGCAGTGGAGGGTGAATCTGTACTGTATTGTTGGTGACCCTGTTGTGAGGACAACAGGATCGCTTTATGTTTCCCCAAAGAAGCAACCACCGAGAGCAGAGAACAAAACAGGAGTTATCATATCGTTATGAGCCTGTAATGGAGACATAAAAAGCAGAAAGAAATGGTGACAGTCGGCCTTCATTTTCCCAGCAGATTTTGTGACATTTACCTCATCACATGAGCGATAACGATAACATGAAGCAAAACAACTTGTCTGTTGCCAGTATATAGATATAATATGTGGGAATTCTGTATCAAAAAGTATGAAAAACACTTTTGTGAACATTATTGCAAATGTTTCCAACAATGTTCACACGCAGAGAAATCCACTCCGGGTAGGTCGTTGCTGCTACGTCCAGGTTAGGACGCGGCAGTAATGGTTGCTTAATGGTGTATTTACCAGCAGCAAAGCACCAGCCAGGTTATTTCACTACTTTAGCTGTAAACCTGAGCCATTTGAACTCCACCATAAAAACAGAAGCAAATATTTTTTAATTTTTAGTCCACTGTATAATAATACAATAATACCAGTCATAATATAACCGTAATAAACGTACTATCACTACAGAGTGCTTACATTTTTATTGGTAATGGATTAATTTGTTTCAACTTAAAGGTCCAGTGTGTCAGACTTGGTGGTATCTAGCGTTGAGGCTGCAGATTGCAACCAACTGAACACCCCTCATCACCCCCTATAGTGGCCGACTGTTAAAAATGTGAAAGACTTTTCTTTCAGGCTTACGAGTATGACGAGTGTCATAAATATACATTTTACACATGACGGTCCTCAACAAACATGTTGACCAAGATTCAGTCTCATTGCGCTTCAGCAGCAAGTAGCTGCCTCGGATAAAATCATTTTCCAGGAAGTTATAGAACAAAGATCATAAAATGGCTGTGACAAGAGACAGAACAGCTTTATTGGCACCTGCATTCCTCCCTTTTTGTTAGTATCTCAGGCTACTTCAAACACAGCGTCAACAGGTGCAAATGATGGAGCAAGTGCAGGAAATGAGGATGATTAGGATTGTAAAGTATTTCTGCAGACATCCGCGGAAACACAGGAAGGCAGGGGGGTCATTAAGATCTGGATGCTCTGACTGATTGTTTCTCTGTGTTTACTTTCTGGTACGGTACGTGCCAGGCATGAGTGATAAGAGTAATAAAACTTTGCAAACAGTATTATGATGAGCGATGAAGGCAACAACAACATCTTATCTCTCTGCTGCATGAAATCTAATGAAGCAGGGCGGACGACTGCAGGAACTGATGCTGCTGCAACACTTGCAAGACACAATGTGACAGAGTGAGGATTACACGGAGGTGACAGCCAAACTGACGCGTCAGTGCGCGACTATTTTCCTTTCGGAGCAGTCAGCACCTCACAGCAGCTGCCACTTTCTCTGAAGCAGTAAACGCAACTCGAAGCCATTTTTCTTGGTATTGAATTGTGAAACAGCAGATCGTGTTGTCCCTCACGTGTTACACAATAAATGTTAAAACTCACTGTGGGATCCTCAGCCAACCCCACATGACCTTACCTTATGACAACGTACTTATAAAGACATCTTTATGAGATCAGTTATTTCTGTCCTCTTCGCACCCTGAGGCTGATTTCCTGCCAATTGCAATCATATATCATTTATATCTCCTTTCACGCTGCAGTTAACAGCATGATATTTCCCGATTATGGCTACTTGGACCTGATGGCCGGACGATCTCGAGGAGACTTGTACTGTGAACTGTGGACCTGACACATGGTCAGACAGAAGCTGAGAGTGCGATCTGTGAAGATTATGGATATATGTGTTAGGAGACTGAACACAGTGAATCATACTTTAAATTTAGAGAGCCAATTGAAGGCTCAAGACTGAACTCAAACATCTTGAGACCAGGCAAATCACTTTAATCTTAAAACGTGTCCTCATCTTTGCCCTTTATCCATCCTTTCCCCTTACTCTGTTTTCAGTTCATTACTTGCTTAATCTTTACGGGTGGGAACACTTTCGTCTCATTTAGGTTTACAGGTCTGTCATTTCTGCATAATTTTCCAATTACCTGAAAAGACCAATATCATTTCATACTGATTAGAGGGAAGGTAGAGATAGTTCACTTGGTGCACTTTGGATTCACTGATGCTTGTCACGTGTCACAGTGATTCAGAGAGCCAAAGAGTGAGCAGGTTGGACGAACATGTTGAAATATATACTCAACTATGTGCAAGCACACGATTCAACAAAAATAAAGTTTTCAATATTCATTAGGTAATGAATCATACTTGGTTTAAAATAGTTATTTCAGAGTTTCCTATTTCTTCTTTCCAGGAACTTTCAAGAATTCTAGGAAATCATAGACCCACGACCTGACATGTTTAAGTCGAAAACAAGCAATCTGAAGAGGTTTCAGGGTGAGGCTCACTATATTTGACATTTCACTGTACAGACAATTGAGTGACTGTGAACATAACAGATATTGCAGCTGAAACATTCCATTAAAGTGTCCGAACTTTTAAAGTACATTGATCTGCATTCTGTAGGGACATCTCTACAACTATTAACCAAGGAAAATGAGCCAAAGCCTGACGAGTTTTGTACAGTCCCCAGTGTCAATAAATGATGTTCCACCACGTAAAGTGTAATTCAGTTCATGTGAGCCTGACGTTCATACACACTCCTCTCTTGGGAATCTAGCAGTGTTCATAAACAATACACATATTTATTCAGCAGTTGTATTAAGGAAAACTTAAGTGGTGATGCGGTTGATTTAATACAGCGGGGCTCTCTGACGGAAATCTGAAATAATGCTAGTGAGAAAAGTTGTCATTGAGAGTTTTATAAAATCCTGTTACAAATGGATCACAGCTGTTACAAGCTGTTACAGAGCGAGTCGGCTCTAAGGTCTGCACAGAAGAGTTGAGGCCTAATTTCTATGTGTTATAAAGGCTGTGCTCTCCAGCATAGATGGGGAGTGTAACCTACATAGAGCCAGTTAATGAGCAAACACAGGCCAATGTAAGGTCAAGATGAACTCTGTGTGTGTGTGTGTGTGTGTATGTATGTGTATGTGTGTGTCTGCGTGTACAAGTTGGACAAGTCTTCAGATTTCTACCCCAGCTCACAGAGAAAACAACACATTGGACCTGCTCTGCTCTCCTACACGATTCAACACAGGAAGAGAGGGGGCGGGTCGATGCTTGACTAGCATGGGCGTACACCAATACGACGCTTCCTCATGGAACATTCCTGGCCAATGGGTGCCTTCCTGTGCGCAGCATACCGACCAATCGGGTTTGAAGCGTAGTTTTTTAAACGTTGGCGGCGGCGGAAGTTCAAAACAGCCAGCTCGGATCAGCTTCGCTGTAACGTTTATACCGCATTTCTTCACCACGATGCAGGTAAGTTATAATTTTATAATGTCTGAAAGTGAAATACGACTAAGTCACAGATGAAAGCAACGAACGTGCCAACGAAGCGTATATTATATCGTTATAAACTGAAACAGGTTTTAGCTAACTAGCTAGCAGGTTAGCGTTAACGTTTGTTTTGCTAACGTTACATTTCTCAGCTAACTTAACTCAGCGCCACGTTAGCGTGTGTTAAAAATAATACACCAGCAACATATAACTTACATTCACAGTAAATGATATACATGAACAGACGTTATACACTTGGAAAAGTACGTTAGGTATCCCTGCATTACAACCAAAATGAGTCGAGGATACCACCATTAACAGTTAACAATTAGCCTAACGCTATCCAAACTGTCGCCCACCGAACATTCATTGTTTTTGAAATAAATAATCAAAAGGAAGTTTCAGCTAATTTGAAAATACAAGTCTCTAACTGAAATGCGATGAGGTGTGTGTGTTTACAGTTTGAAGCATGTTTTTCTTTTTAACATTGATAAATTGTCTTTTGTTGGCTATGGTTAGCTTCTGGCGAAAGGTAACGTTAATGTCAATGACAAAACCAAGTGAGCCCTAACAGCCGATCACATCTGTGTTCAAGTGAAGGTTTTTGAGCGAAGCCACTATAGCTGAAAAAACTGTATTAATATAATTTACGTATGGTATAAACACACTCAGTATCCTGCTTGCTGTTCATTCTAGTATACTCGTGTAAAATGACCCTAACCCTCAACTCAAAGCTAAGAAAATACACAAGAGCTTCAATGTACTGCAAGTTAAAGTTGGCTTTGTGTATTTATTTCTTCACAGAATAAGGAAAATTATGTGCCGAAAAGTTACCTACACACGGTAAGATGTAAAATGAGTGAGAAGATGTGCAGATGTGCCCACTGTGATCAACATGTCTGTATTGGAAGTTACACAACATATCAGTGGATTCCTAACTGTGTGACTTTGCATCTGGATGTCAGGGCACAACTCCCAGCATGCTGGCAGGCCCACAGCGTGTCCAGGTGAAGCCACGAACAGAGCTGGACAGACATGCCATCGCAGGTAACATGCTCCTCCTCACACACGGCTGACAGTCAGACACCTCGGGGAATGTACCTGTGTTGATTTTACTTTCTTTTCTTTAAGGCCCTGGGAGGGAGTGTGTCAGCTCATCATCAAAGTAAGTATATTCACTACTTCGGGAGTTCTGTAGTTTTTTGCTCGTTCTGTTTTTTTGCAATCCTTTCAAACATCTATGTGAGTAATAGTTAACATAAGATATGCTTTCCGGCAGGAAACTATCCCTCGATGACTTTGACATCGGCCGACCGCTGGGGAAGGGCAAATTTGGAAATGTCTACCTCGCGAAGGTGAAGAAGGTGGACGCCATCGTGGCACTGAAGGTGTTGTTCAAGTCGCAGATGGAGAAGGAGAGCGTGGAGCATCAGCTGAGGAGGGAGATTGAGATCCAGTCACATCTCAAGTGAGTATTCTGAGTAACACATCAGAATAAGGAGCGCCTGATGGGCTTAATTCCTTGACATACTTGCAACAAAGCTTTGCCAGGATGGCAGGATGTTTTACCGTTGAACAATAGACTTTATTGTCCAAGATAACATCAGTGCATAGACATAATAAATGACCCTAAGCACCATGCTCAAATATGAGTTTATTTGTTCTATGAACACACTGACATTACATTTATTTTGAGTGGTTTAGAAAAGCCATTTTAAGGCACTATCATAATGTTATCTCTCCTTTCATCAGGCACCCCAACATCTTGCGTTTCTACAATTATTTCCATGATCAAAAGCGGGTGTTCTTGGTACTCGAGTATGCCCCACGTGGTGAAATGTACAAGGAGCTACAGAGATGTGGAAGATTCGATGACCAGCGGACCGCCACGGTGAGACTTGCTGCTGTTATTAAAACACAGAGCTTTTACTCAATAACATCTACAAGCTTGTTTCTATTAGCTTGAATAGTTTTTTGTATTCAAATACTGCTGTGATTTAATGCCGACCTCTTTACATGTTCCCAGTACATGGAGGAGATATCTGATGCACTGCTGTATTGTCATGAGAAGAAAGTGATTCACCGTGACATCAAACCAGAGAATCTGCTTCTTGGCTATCGTGGAGAGCTGAAAATTGCTGACTTCGGTTGGTCTGTCCATGCACCTTCTCTAAGGTGAGCAACCGTAGTGCCGTTAAGAATTCATGGTGTGGATGTTAACTATGTGTTGCCAGAAACGGAATCTCCCTCCTCTGTGCTTCACCCGCTCACCTCTTTGATTTGAACTTATACAGACGTCGTACAATGTGCGGGACACTGGACTACCTCCCTCCAGAGATGATTGAGGGCCACACCCACAGCGAGAAGGTGGACCTGTGGTGCATCGGGGTCCTCTGCTACGAATGCTTGGTCGGCAACCCCCCTTTTGAAACTGCCAGCCACTCAGAAACGTACAAAAGAATTACAAAGGTTGGTGTTTGGTGTGTGGGTCGAGGATGTTTTACGTCTCTGAAAATTAATGACATGATTATGATGATTATACATTTGCAGGCTCCCCTTGTAGCGATTCAATATAAATCTGGGAATCCGAGTTTGCGATACTGGAAATCCATCACAATCCGCTTATCTTGAATGTTTTTTTTATTGCGATCTATGATGAATATGATTTTTTCTTTACCCTAAATCTTGAGTTTTAATACCTCGAGTTTCTTGAATTTTCGAAAAACTCAAGCTAGTCAAGTTTCTTCCTTATAGCACTTAGATAGACAATGACCTGGATGATTGAGAATCTTCACTGGCATCTAAAGAGGAACTCTGTTGTACATCCTGGAGGAAAACATGTGATAATCCCTGAACACATGCTGTTTTACTGTCTGCAGGTGGATTTGAAGTTCCCCAAAGTCATCTCAGATGGTGCACGGGACCTGATCTCCAAGCTGCTCCGCCACAGCCCAACCGATCGCCTCTCTCTCAAGAGCGTCATCGACCACCCTTGGGTGAGCTCCAACTCGCGCCGAGTCCTGCCCCCTGTCCCCCCTGCAAAGAAGTCCTGAGCACCACCTGACCTGCCTGCTGACCTCCCACTGAGGAGTGTTTTCATCTGTCCTTCACAAAAGACTCTGGGCCAGCATGTTTCAGTTTCACTGCCACGAGCTTCAAACTGCTGTTGTTCTGGCACATTTTATGATGGGCGCAAATAAATGCGCACTTTTTTCTATTGTACAGTGTGACGTCATTATGTATGTCTAGTATGTTATCTGGAGGTGTTTTGTGTCTTTTTTTACTGTCACTTTTCTGAAACTGCTCTTTTAGATTTCTGTATCTGACGGTGTTGACACCAAAGTATTACTGTTAGTCTGCCTCAGGCTGAGTGTATTCTCCATAGCTTCAGATGAGGTGTTTTGGGTTGGGGTTGAAAGCATGTTTTTATTCTTGTCTACAGATTTTTAAACGACTTCTGTACATCTAAAGAATTATTTGTTAATTAAAGTTGTTGCTACCTTTCAAACCTGAGCAATGCAAAAAATGTGATGAATTGTAACCTAATAATATTGGAATGTGGTATCAGACACACATACAGTCTATTAGATGCACTCAACTTAAACTATAAATGCCTTTTTTTATTATTTTATACCCACCCATATTAAATTATTGAGGTTGGATTAAACATGACGTTGGAACAAAAATTGACCAATAGAATTTAAATTAACTTTAAGTCCGTTAAAGTGAGACTGCTGCATTAGTTTTTAGCAAGGAAGACCAAACAAAACAGCCGGATTAACATTCTGAAGAATGACAGTTGATATCAACAAGTGACCAGTAAATGTCTGGTTGTGATTCTAGTGCAGTAGTTAAGCTATTTCACAGCTATTGAGTGAAGGTCCAGTGACAGATCAAATCTTTGGCCTTTGTGGCCAAGTGGTCACGACTTCGCTGTGAGCAGAAGGCTGTGTTTGTGTTATTGAGGTCAGGTGAGACCTCACTCACAGAAACCAATCAACAACCTGTTGGCTCAGCTGCTCACAGTGACTGACTGACCAATGCAACTGTGCCTCACAGAGCATGACTTGACTCCTCAGATTGTGAAGGACATTAATTTAAAATGAACTTTACAACGATAAAAATGAAAACCTTAGTAAGATGGTGTTTATGGTAAACATTGATAGCACTGTCACTGTGAGGATGCTGATGTTAGCATTTGGTCAAAGTCGCTTCTATAGACGGATATTCATCCTCTTAAACACTAAATGAGGTGCAGTTGACATCTACAGTATGTATTAAATGGCTAAATAGAATAAGAATGATTTGTTTTCTTATGAAGCTATTTCTTATATTTTGGTTCACGAAGTGGTTTTATTTTCAATCGTTAGTCAGCAGATTAGCCAAGAGGCTGGATTTCTTTTGTAAAGGGAACCTCATTAAACATCAAACTTCTAAAAACCTGCAGTAGAGGTGAAGTAAAGAAAAATAGTTAAGTTTCTAGTTATATCAGGCATATCACATTCAGACATATTCCACAACACAAAAGAAAGTAAAAAAAATGGTCATCAGTCAAGGGATCCTCGAGTAAATCTCAATAAAGACTTTTATTTTTTTTGTACCAAAATAGGCAGTTAGAGCAGGGATAAATATTATAATATGTTAGATATAGATCCATCTCTGTAATAGATTCTTTGCATCGGTGCTTTACTCTAACAGACAGTGGCATGGTCCCCTGGCTTTAACACAGCCAGAGTCACACAGAGAGTCCAGTTCTGTCAACTGACGACACCACTGGTTTACTACAGGATTACACATGGAAAGAAATAATTTAGCTGAACATTCTGTGAGGAAATATTAAAGCTCTCAAAACACAAGTGGTCAAAACTATTGAATATTGGGGTCAAAGAGCTACTCTGTTGACAGAATGGTGCTCCTGTGTGTCTCTGGTCTCCAGTCAGCTTGGAGGAGTTGCCTCGGGGGGTTGAGGGTGATGATGGGGAGTGCATGGCTGACAAGGTCCATCGAAGGGCTGTGTTACCAAAAGCATCTCTGTAATCCAAATGTTGACAGCCTAGACTCTCAGGATAGCATCATTTGTGACATCAATCTCTTTTAGCTCCATCTTTGGTCTCCACCAACTCCTGAGGGAAATATCTGGCTCTTCACCTGCTAAATGCTCGACTCTGTGCACCTTCTAATAGTTGGTTTTAGAGCTTTTTCACTATGAGAGCAATGACAGCGAACGAAAACAGTAAAGTTGCAGCCAGACAGCTAAACAATTCTCTAAAACTTGCAGTAAAGGAAAGCAGAGGGGAGCTGCAGATTTAGATTCTCTATACAAGCAACCCCTTTCACATTGTCACATCATTTTCACATTGTCATTGATACACTGCAATTATAAAAATATTGATTATAGTTGTTTTGAGGGACATGATAAATTGTTATTTCTTTCCCTGTTAACCAGCAGAGGATTGTGTCTTCAAATGTATTTTCATGATCTCACAGGCCTGCTTTCTTAAAATATTTGCCCAAAGCTAAACGCGCATTTCAACAGTGTAGTTCCAAACACTGTGACAGGGTTTTTTGTGTGTGTAAACAATCAAAAGTTACATTCACAGCTGATCTCACCCAAAATGTCGATCAGTCAGCAGTATAGCGTAAAAGTCATGGCAAGATGTTAAAGATGCAATATGCAAGAGTTTCTGTTGAAAACATTCAAAAATCAACTTAAACTGATCACTTGAATGTGAACAACAGTGCAGACATTATGTCGGCTAGCCTCTAATTGTGTTACAAAGACACTGAAGGTAGCTAGCTAACCAGCTAGTAACGACCGGTCCTTGTCTAAAAATCCTGTGCTAGTGGTGTAAACACAAACACTCCAAACTCCCAGCCTGGATTATTAGCTGCACAGCTAACTCAGCTAACTAGCTAACAGCAGCTACAGTTAGCAGCAGTTAGCTGTTACTCCAGCGATATGCTGCCCTTGTGTTTTCTGAATTCAACTGGCTTACATTTTGCACCTTTAATGATGCTGCCTGTGGGTGTCCACCTGCTCATGCATGATACACAGAGGGACCCACTTCAGACACAACGCCCACAAACATTTCTTCACAGCACTTACAAAACTAAGACAAATATTTAGCACCACGTGTTAACTGGAGAAAAAGGCTCGGTGTCGACCCAGGCCCGCGCTTTATACTGTACAACATAGGTCATCTTTTTTTGTGTTCAGTGTAAGTTAAGTTTAACACATTCTGCGACTTGTGTTCACCTGTTGTGAAGCAAGTTAGTTTCTCTTCAAGCGGCAAACAATCTGAAGAAATACATGGTACTGAAAAGTATTAAAGTGTTGATACTTCCGAGAACATTAGTGCAAAGCGAGGGTCACATGACTGACAAAGCCAGCAACGATAGGCTACTTATTTGTTTTTAGCACCTATAAAGCAGACAACAGTGCCTAAAATGAAACCTTGTTTTGGAAGTGGACTACATTTCAAAGTGTGTTCTCAAAAAAGTGGCGAAAAACTCCACAGGGAACTTTCTAGTCCTGTGTGCAGGTCCACTGGACGGCTGTGAACATGCTGGATTTAGACATAAACATTTTATCTTTGTGAGCAAACTGTCGACATCTGCAAGATCATGAAAAATACCTGTGAAGATACAACCTTTTTTTTCTGGATAACAGATAAAAGCAACACTTTTCATTGTCCGCCATGTGCCTGTACCGTGGAGCAACATTTAGAGCAACATATGGAGCACTGAGGTCACAAACTGTGCCAGTTTCTGGAGCAGAAAGTTCATATATCCAGCATGAAAAAAACATGTCGCTGATGTCTTTTGCTATGCATCACTAGCACGACATACAGCAGACGAGATGACCGCAAAAACCAAGCGCTCCCTCTGCCAAACGAGCATAATCACCCCGACAGCTGAAAGAAAAGTGAGTGTATCACACACCCGAACACCAGAAACACGGGGATGGTATCAGTTCTGTCAGATGCTTTTAAGAAACCAGCCCTCATTAGTGCAACTACGGTAAGAAGGAAAGCTCTAAAGATGATGCTGATGATTATGATTATGTTAATGAAGATGATACACTGTTTAATGTCGGAGTGCTCAACTAATGTCACACTGTGAATGTGGAGGAGGAGAGGAGGCGTGGGATGAAGGCATGAGACAGAGAGGAGGAAGATGAAGAGGGGAGGCAGAGAAGGACTCGTGGGACAAAGACTCTGGGCCCGTATTTATCAACCCGATGTTCTCTAAAAACAACTTGATCTTTTTGAAAATAGAATTTGTTGAGTTGTGTACTTAAGCTATCCCAAATGTTTCCAACAATGTTTAAGATGAATCTGTGATTTTACTCAAGGCGGAGCATTTAATTTGGTCTCCTGTCGCTTAAACTGTCAAAGGAGTCAGCGGCCCTTTTTACACAGCGACGCCGCTTTATCTCCGGGGTGGTGGTTCACCAATTCTCTGCTGATGTTTATAGGTTTGCATTAAGTTTATAATCATATGGATGCTGTTATAATGTGTAGTGATTGAGATCCTGGAATTGGCGAATCGAAAACAAAACTTTAAAGCATTTCAGCATCTGTGAACATTTTACGTCAGATTTTTCACAACGATGGAGGTTGTTTGAACAATATAGACAACAACTCCCACAACCCCACGCTACTTTGTGACTTCATCAAGCTATGTTTTTTGTTTTGGTTGTTTTGAAACAGACTCCAAGTGGCAGAAATGACTGTGTGTTTAAATGAAGAAAAATTTCAGAATTGTCACTTTTTTTGACATGAACACTTGGAAGTGTTTAAAGGCTTTGTACAAAATATCATTGTTCATAGCTGAAGCAATGAACCATTTTTACCATATCCATTTTTAAAGACAGTAAGGAGGGCAGATGTTCCATAAATCCTTGTCTCTGATTGGCTGTTCCTACTTTGAGCATGTAGTTATTCACAGGATCACATGGAAGCTGTTGTTGAAGGTTATACCTACACTTCACTGCAAATAAGAGTCCGATGTGAGATAAATGCGCCTCTTTCTTCACTTTTAGTGAATAACCTTTTTTGAGTCTATGAAGCATAATTCTCAGATATTTGATAAATACGAGCCCAGGCCTCCAAATGGACTCTAAAACTATTGTGAGGCCTTTTTTGTTTTTTTAAATATGTGTATGGCCCTTCAAGAGCAAAATTGCAGGATAGTACTCCATTCTTTATCTAGTTTAAATAAATCTAACTCTTCTATTCAAGCTTTGATTCGGAGTTTCTGGTTCTTACAATAAATATCAACAGTTAAGTGTCTGGTGGTTTAGTGCCTTATGGTTATTCTCTTGCTACTTCTCTAAACAGTAGTTTTACTATAGTTTTATTTTGGCCTTTGATACCAAAACGCCGGGGCATACCTCATATCTGAAGTTTGAAGAGGAAAGGAGGAAGGAGGGATAGGATGTGAGAGAAAGATAGAAAGAAGACGAGAGAAAAAGAGAGAGAGAGAGAGAAGCTCTAAACAGGAGCGATGCCATGAGGGAAGACAGACAGACAGACGGGAAGGAGATCAAGATTTTGTCCCAAAAACATGCTCTTAAAGCTACAGCGTGCAAAAGTCTGCCTCTTGGTGACAATATTATCATTACAAACCCATACATGAATGCATTACCCTTCGTTAATATGAAAACAACAACGACAACAACAATAAGAAGAACAATAATGAAATAAAATCAGATAATGGTACATGTCGCCTTGATTTGAACCACCTCCTTAAACATTAAGGAACCAAGCTGTAGGAAGATCCACCAATAGGCTGCTGGACAGACTATAGCTCCTCCCACATCAGGAAGCAGCAGTCCCAGATAGTCCCAGCCTCATCCAACTTCATGTGCTTGTGTAAATGTGTGTATGGACTGTAGTGATGTGTGTGTGTGTGTAAGAGAGAGAGAAAGAGAGAGAGGACGCAGGCTGATAATAGAAAATTAGAGAAGTAGGAGGTGTTGAGAGAGTGATGTGTGTGATCATGTGTGTGTTTATTCAGAGCCGCTCCTTGGTGGGCACCCAGATGTAAGGACCGGACTGCTCCTCGATCACCTGCTTCACCTGCGTGTACACCTCCTCTAGAGTTGAGCCCTGGACTACAGCTGCAGGCACACAGACGGAGAGGGAAGACAGTGAGAAGGTCACATCCAGAAGATCTCCACCAAAGCCAGATGTTTACCAAAACACATTACCAGTACCCGACACACACTTCCTGTATGAGAAAATGCAGCAGAGCCATGTTTGACCGAACCACACATTATATCTGGGTTGTGGAAATGCAAAGGGTTGCGTTCTGAAACTCTTGGGTACAGATACAGACTCTGAACTCTTCTTAGTTCTATTAAATAATACTGCTTTAGTTAAAGGGATTGTTCAACATTTACCCACAGTAATATGAGAGGATCGTTACCACTGTAATGTCTTTGAGTTATGAATGGAGCTACAGCTGGGAGCTGATTAGCTTCGAGTCAAGCCAAAATGTATTGATATAGTGTGATAGAATTCACACACAGGATACGTTGCAACTGTGACTGAACTTTTCTTTTTTTTTACAGAACAATAATGTGTTCAGCTGCATGTGGGAGCTGAGTGGCAGCTTGTGTTTGTGTGGAAGTAACTAACCGGTGAAGTACTCCGTAAACTCCTGCTCCAGTTTGACAGCTCTGTCGAAGGTCTTCCTCGCCTGCTCCTCGGTGAAACGCTTGTTCATCTCTCTGCAGACACGGGGTGAGAGTTACAATATCAAGGTACAGAACGGGCATCAAGTATAGAACACCTTTTACATCAAACGACCCCTCGGCAGCCACTTTAATCTTACTGTGAGTTCAATAGCTGTCAAATGACAGGATAATAATCCACTTTTACTGCACTGGAACTGCAGAGACACATGTTTGAGGAACATGTGATGAAGCAGACCTCGTGGTGAGATACAGGATGTCGCATATGTTTACGTGTATATGTTATGGTGGCGTGGTTGATATTCAGGTCACTTACAGGATGTTGTCGACGTTGCGTGGTCTAATGAAGATAGCGATGGGATGGAGGCCTGCCAGCTGGAGACGCTTTATGGCGTTCCCTGATACATCCAGAATACAGTGTTTACCCTGGGAGAGACACACAGGTTGGTTTTCTGTTTCCTTTGCACCGCTGCCTCCTCTCTCCTTACAGTCTCTCTTTAAACTCACCTTCTCAGCGACTTCTTTGACAGACTGTATGCTGGTTCCATACAGGTGGTTGTTGTACTGTCCAGCCTCGATGAACTTGTGCTCCTGGATCTCTCGCTCCATGAGCTCTCTGGAGGACATGAAGTGGTAATCCCTGCCGTCCACCTCGTAGTCTCGCCGAGGCCGCGTAGTGTCTGAAGATCAGAGATCAGAGTAGTTTAGCATTTTCTGTTTTATATGTGTCAAGTTGCTTGTCTTGGTATAAAAGCAGCTGTACAGTACTGAAAGGTATAAACAGAAAGAGCTTTAAAAGGTGCAATATGTAAGATTTAAGTTGACAACAAACTAAAAGGAAATAAAATATCACAAAAATGTTAA
The DNA here is from genome assembly GCA_903131615.1 of Diplodus sargus. Lineage (NCBI taxonomy): Eukaryota > Metazoa > Chordata > Actinopteri > Spariformes > Sparidae > Diplodus > Diplodus sargus. The sequence goes on from CAEMYA010000488.1 coordinate 601,568, forward strand.
GAAATAACAGTTTTGACAGTATGACACCTATGCATTTTGTTGCAGAGATGCCTACAGAAATTAGCATGCTAACTGGTTTGGACTGCAGCTACACCCCTTAATGAGCTAACTAGTTAAAAGCAGCTAACTAGCTGATAGCAGTTAGCAGTTACTGTAGTGAAATGTTGCTGCTTATTTGTTTTGAATATGAATTCAAACAAACAAAAAACATTCAAAACAACAGAAGAAGTAATTTTACTTTTAGTTATTACAGTTTTACACGGTTCATTTTCAGGCTGCCTGTCAAGTGAGTCATCTCTTCAAACTGCGTGGGAACAATGACAAATGATCAAAGTATGATAGAAGACGTTTTATTCGCTCTCCACTCTTTGTTCCTTTCAGCTCAGCTCAAAAGCTTAAAGAAGCTAAAGGCCTTTTTGTTTGCTGCTGCCGTTTACTGAAGCAATTTTGAGGCTTTGATCAAGATCTTGAACTGCACTGTAACTTTTGTTGCCTCCTCTTTCTTCAACCTATTCTATTTCAGCTTATTTTTCAATTGTTAACTTTTATTTTTTAAGTTGTGTTCCTTGATCTCTTCCTGCTTGTTTTTAATGTCTTTTAAATGCAACTATCAACTTTGAGTTGTCTTGATGCTATACAAATAAACTTGCTTTGCCTGCACACCAACTTCATAAAGGTTCATAAAAATGTGCTGAGAGGTGCAGGACAAAAACCGGACATTTAATTTAAAGCCAGCTTTCATTACAACATTACAGTATCAACGTGATTTAAATGGACTCTAAAGGTCCAGTACTTTGGAGGTCACTGCTGGAATTCATCACAAAGTTATGACACTCACGTGGGACGCAGGAGCCAAACTTGTCAGGGAACTCGGAGATGAGGTCATCGTTGACTCGATCTTTCATTGGTCCGAGCACGATGACTGGCCGTGTGTAATTAACTGTACATGACACACAAACAAAGACCGCAAGCTGAGTTGTGCAATGCAAGAATCAATCATTTAAAATAACAAATGAACATTGAGGAATTGAAATAAAAGAATGATGTAAAGTTGAGCACCGACCTTCCTGCTGCATGACCGGTTGGTAGGTGAGGAGAGTCTCCTCCTGGCCAGCTGACGGGACAAACACAGATGCAGGACACATTTAGAGGCACAGAGGATGGGATTCATCTGAAAACCAAACACTCTTACCCTTTTCTACTTTTGGACTAAACTTCTCCATCAGCTCTGGAAAAGCTGGAGAAGCAGAGAAAGGTCACTTGCACGCACACACACAAACACACACAAAAACAACAGACACACGTAAACACTCACATGCACATAAGAACACAATAATCACAACAAACACACATGTGCATGTATATTTAACACACTGACAGGCACACACAGAGAAACATAGAAACCAACAGCAACATAAAGAGGCTGAGGTTTGAAAATAAAACACAAACTGAACAAAAGAAAGAAAGAAAGAAAGAAAGAAAGAAAGAAAGAAAGAAAGAAGGGAAGAAAGAAAGAAAGAAAG